>SJJU01023920.1:0-12772 GCA_012932125.1 Conopomorpha cramerella | reverse complement strand
ATTTTAGAAGATTGCAATCAAGAATATATTTTACAAAAACTGAATTCATTCATAACTTATTCAAAATGTGGTGATAAGTCATTGATTAGATTTTCGAGCTTAAAATGTTCTTTATCCCTAGACACTTTTGATGTGTGTATGATATTATAAACGAGTATTCCTGTTTGTATGTAGGCTAACAAATTGTGATTAACTCATTAACGCCCAGAAGAATACGTACTCTTTAATTGATTTTGACTTTTATTACCAAGAAATTGAGTTTAAAATAACTAAAAACAAGTACAGTGGGTGCTAATGGGTTAAGGCCACCGATCACAACTAGTCCAAACAGAACTAGGCCTGCAAGCCGCGAAATGTGCGGAAATGTATGTTCTGTATCCAAACTGTCACTCTTACTACTAATTTGACAGTTTAGATACCCTGGTACGCAGTAAGGGACAGAAGATATTGTCTATCACTCTTTCATTCCTAAATATCATATTGTTGTCTCGTTTTATGCAAAATGCCAGTTTAGAATTACAAGTCCAGTTGTTTTTGGTCTGAAGATTAAGGTATTGGCAGTGTTCGGACATTTCCGTTTCGTAGTAGAGTTCAATATTTCTATACAAATATTATAAACAGGAAAGATTTTACGGTTTGTTTGCATCGAATAGGCTCCGAAACTACTGGACTGATATAAAAAATCTTACACCGTTGAAACCCTACACTATCCCCGGGCCACAAAGGCTATTTTTAATCCAGAAATTCCCACGGGATTGATAAAAAAAATGTGAGTGAGCATCTCTTGGTAGGTAGCTAGTATAGTATCCTGTTATGTTGTAATTTTATTTTGTGCCTACTAATTTATTTATTTATTTATATATTGCACTCATGTTGTACATAGGGTCTTAAATATATGTGGTAACAATTAGGCATCAAACATGAACCCTTAGGGTGTTACAATATTTTGAGCTTGCGTAATAGTACGCCAATATAAAGTTAAATGTAATATTACACATTAATTATACTTACTATACTAACAATAATAGTCTTACTACCTATACTAATAACTTCTTTTTTATATTAAACTTTAAATGTATATAATTTAAATGGCATAACAAAATAATATAGAATATAGGTTTATTAGGTAACAATACAGAGTATTCAGTCTTCTAGGAAATCTTGTACTTAAATAATAATTAAAGTAGTGAATACTTGGAATCCTCTTATTTTGTTATTATCTTACTCTAGGGATTCATTAATTTAGCGAAAAACAACATGTGCTGGCCATATTATAAAAAAGATTTGAACTATTTATTCGTTACTTGACACTAAAAAAAACTATCAACGATTCCAAAACACCACTTTATATTGCAGATTTTTAAATTACTAATATACCATATAATTAATTTTTCTTAAGTCCTTGTGAGTCCGTATTTTAAACCGATAACATTACTAACAGGAAAAAATAATGTTTTGTACTTAAATATGTCTCGTACGAATAAACTCAATAGCTACTGAACGGATTTCGATAATCACCATTAGAATACTAAATATCGTATTAACATAGGCTGTATACGTTATCCCCAAATTTTGATGGGAACGGCATAAATTATGTGTAACTTCGCGGGTGTATAGCCGTGTGGTGACGGCGAATTTAATTTAATTTAATTTTTTTTTGGGACTAATGGCGTTCTTTATTTCTCATTTTCAAAATTAATTTTTCGCTGCAATCCCTTATAATGTTCCACGCAGCATTGAAATGTGATGGTCCACCCTCACGTTTCAATGAGAGCTTGGTGTAACTGGGGAATAGTTATATTGCGTAGGACCTTTAAAGTATAAAGGGCACTTGTATTGACTACTATCTGTACCGCGAAGTGTTACTCGCATTTTTTCGTTCCCGTGGGAATTTGGGGATAATATCGATAATGTTATATAGCTTAAAGTTCTTCTTCAATAAATGATCTATTAACACAAAAAATATTTTTCAATTTGAACCAGTAAGTTCCTGAGATTAGCGCGTTCAAACAAACAAACTCTTCAGCTTTATAATATTAATATAGATGTTAGGGCTTTGCCCACTTTTCAGGAGTATTTGTCTCTTTTTCAGACAAAGTATAAAACTTACCGAATAACGCTTAGTTCACGTCTCAGGTCTAAAACTATAATAACTATAATTATACATATCCATTATCCAAGAAATAAAACTATTTGGCTGGTAAAGAATACACTATTAATATTTGCGACAAAAACAGTCTGAAGTCAAAAATAACTTTTATCCCTACTAATATTATAAATGCGAAAGTAACTGTTACGCTTTCCCGCTCAAAACTCTCAACCGATTTTGATGAAATTTGGCACAGAATATCTTTAGACCGTGAGAAAGGACTTATGACTTAGGGCTTATGTCCTTTCTCAGGGATAGGGGTAAAAAGTTATCTTGTGTCCTGTGCGACGCGTCACTAAATAGGTGGTGTAATAGTTTGTATGAAATACTGGACTACGCGAATGAAATCTCGGGACGTCCACTAGTATTTTATATATTATTATTATCTCGCTTTGACGAAGCTTGCGCAGATATTTATTAGTACCCACGTATTTTAAACATATTGAAGCCTGTGGCGGAATGCATTATGTATTAATATTTATCTTAAGTTTTAACACAAATGAAAAATACAAAAAAGATAAATGACAATATCATTGGACATGTGGTATACAGACAAGCTAAAGTCTGATAATTTTCGGAATAGTAATACCGCTTTTAATAAGGCCCTTCGTATTTAAATAAGGTTTTATATTATCGTCCATGCATCCATAAAGTCTATAACCTGTACCAGGAGGTCAGAAACTTGTTGGCCGAGAAATGGTGACAACTAGGTCACTTGTAGCCTGACAAAATTAATAACATTAATATCTTGCGATATTTTACACGCACACACAGGTGACTTGACCCCAAACTAGGAAAGGATATAAGGTAGTATGGCTGCCAGAATGATATCTATACTAATATTATAAATGGGAAAGTAAATCCGTCTGTCTGTCTCGCTTTCACGCCAAAACGACTGAAACGATCTAAATGAAATTTGTTATATAGATAGTTTAGGACATAAGAATAAAGAGACAGGACATAAGCTTCTAAAATAAATTTATCACTGACTCAAATATTGCTAGTTTGTATGAAATACAAAGTCTACTAACAGTTACATAATAAATATAAATAAATACCTAGTCATTTCAAGTAGGTACATAGTTATTTACATAGATAAAACGCCCAAAAGCCCGCAACTTCTAAATTTAGAACTTGTTTAATATTACACCTAGTACCTATAATTACTAGACTACGAATTAGGTGTAATCTGTTTAACACATTGCCGGACACAACCTGCACACCGCATGGTGTGTGAACCCTATAACGGCGATGGGCTCACGCCCTGTCACGTTGGGTTTTAATACGCTTTATGAACCGTGGGCAATTGCTTCAGCAAGTGCCTACCCCGCTTTGGGATTAAAAGGCGTAAAGTGTATTTTTATTAGTTACAAATTGCTAGCTATAATAATATATCTAAATATTTTAATATACAAAAAACCAGTGTCATTATGTTTGTTCCCAATGAACTCTTCACCAAGGCTACCGATATTCACAAAAGTTGGCATTTATATGTAATTTCGACCAATTTGAGAGATAGGATAGTTTATATTTCGTGACATCCACTGCTGGCCACAGGCCACCCTGGAGGTTATACTAATTTTATAATCATATTAATAGTTAAGACAGGACAACGTCCGGCACCTGCTTGTACGGCCCCAAGAAGGGCGGCGGCGGTTACCCTATGACCTGGTAACCGCCGTCAGCGATGGAGGTCGCTGGGGCAGACACGCCACCGTCTGCCCCGAGCCGGAGTCCGAGTGCCGGGCAGATCGCTTGGGCGGGTCCTGACGCAATTCCTTCGGGTACACCCGGGACCCGCCCTGTTCGCGACACGGAGGTCATCGTGGGGGTTTAGGCGGTAAGAGTCCGACACTACCTCGTTCGCTGTCCCCATGGCGGCGGGGTGTCCATGAGGATTCCCCCACGTAAAAAAAGGACAACGTCTGTCGAGTCCACTAGTAATATATCTAAATGTTCAGATCTCATAGTCGACTCCTACGACATGCCAGGAAGTCAAACAACTGACGTATTCTATCTAAATCCCAGATCAGCATGACATTGATGAATGCATAGTGTAAAACGTAGTCGCCTTCCGTTTTGACTCTATGTATAACTCTACTCTGAAGAGAAGAATCTTGTCTGATTTCCATAACGCTAGTGCTTTAGCTACTTAACATGGGATGAAGGTTATGTGTGTGTTGTTGTAAAATATTTATTAATTATTTATTTATTTATCTTTAAAACTACGCAACGGATTTTGGTGCGGTTTTCTTTAGTACGTAATAGTGATTTTTTACATTCTAGAAGAGAAACACTGTACGTATTGGCAAAACAATTTTTGCTGGGTCAGGTAGTAAATACATCTAAATTATATACTAGTGGACTCGACAGACGTTGTCCTGTCTTAACTATTAATATGAATATCTAGGGTGGCCTGTGCCCAGAAGTGGATGTAATTTTTTTTCTTTCATTAGAACTTTCTGCTGTCATTAATAAGCACAACAAACAAAGAATTAGCGAAATCGGTCCACCCGTTCCGGAGTTATGCCGTGACAACGTAAAGTGGCTTTCATTTTCAAACGGTTTTATTATATAATAGAAGATAAGGACTAGTTGACTGACTGACTGATTGGCGGATTCACTGACTGACTGACTGACAGACATAGTATTTACGCACAGCCCAAGCAGCTAAAAGCAGAAACTTATAGCAAATACTTAGCTTATTAGGTACCCTAAGGTATATCACTAAGGAAGTAATAATAAAATTAAAGGAAACATTTTAACGGCACAATTAGAGACTTAAAATTTGGCATACCTTAGGGATTGTAGAGTTTAGTTACCACAACATTTTGCGAAGTTCTCACGAGAACAGATTTTTTTAAACACAATGAACAAGCGTTTGCCAAACATCCTGCCTGATGTTAAGCAGCGATGTGGTCTACGATGTAGCACACTTGCTCATTAGGTACCTATTAACCCTATATACCCGTGACTTAACCCTACCTTTGACTTATGTACCTGTAACACTAGTTTATACTAGAAAATAAAAACCACCTCCCGCTGTCTGTCCCCATGTATGCTTAGATTTTTAAAACAAAGTAACGGATTTTGATGCGGGCTAAGAACGCTCCGTTAACAATTAAAATCCCACAGCAAGCAACTTGTTGTTTTTTGTTTATTGTAAGGGAGCTATCAGATATGCCATTCCCAAAATACCAACCGGTCAGGCCACTTTTCATCCGAAAGGAACAAAACTGTTATGTTTTGTGTTTTTTTTTTAATTTCATTATGTTGCCTCTGTTATCTAACGGTAAAGGTGTCCAACTTGAAACCCAAATGGAATTTATTTATGTGTATGCATTTAAACTGCGCGAAGCCCTTTTGCACATTTTGCCTACGCGCTTTTGAGAGCGGTAATGGGCTCGCCACATAATATGCATTTTAATGCAGCGCATATATATATACATATAAAGGGTAGCTCATTCAAATCGGTCAGTATGGGAAAGTCGAATATTTTTCGGCCAATTGAATGCCGCAGCGAAAACGAGCTAGACAGGAAATAAAAGCAAAACATCCATTATTTTCGAGTAGACTGCGTCTGTGTCTTTCAATTTTATGTAGGCTATGCATACATTTTCGTGGCCTCGTACAGTTCTTGCAGCGTGCAGGTGTCGGGGCAAGGACGATGACGGTGGCGGTACCGTAGTGACCCTGGTACTGCCGTGAGAGGGGGTGCGTCGATCGCCTCTCATGATAGAAATGGTCAGTGAGCGCCTAGCGCGGCTGGGGCCGACCTTGGATGTTGTGGCTAAGGTCGTTCCGGGGGCCCCGGCAGTAACGCGCGAGTAGTCACTGTGGGGTTTTAGTGGGTGAGACTCCCACATAACCCAGCCGTTGTCCCTGCCAGCGGTGGATAACGCATTTATACATATATCAACTAGTGTCTGGATTTCAGACCAAGGGACCCTCGGTTCGATTTCCGCAACTGGATAATGGAATCCATGCGTATATTCACATTTATTTATTTATTTAATTAAAGATTACCAACAAGGTCTTACACTAAATTTACAAGTACGTAAACAAACACAGGTAAGTGCAGTCTTAATAATAAGCTACCAGTATAATAGACTAGGCTTTACTAGGCTATAATACTAATCACAGAATAAATACACATTCAATCCTAATACAGGTAGGCACAGGCAAATACCCACCTGTTCCCCAAGCATATATTATTATTATGTGTTAAAGTATTGTTATGACATAAATAATTAGTAATATGTCGATAGGAAAATAAAATAAAAATGGGCATGTAAGTCTGACTTCCGCGTTCTGTATTTCTGTTCTGCTCGACGTGTTTAGATGCGTTACGGTATATTTTATCTCGTAATCTGCACAATTTAACGGATCTATAATATAATATTACTGCGACGAATCCGATTCTCCTCTCGATTGCATTGATTGTCAAGTAACCGACCAACTGGACCACAGACGCTCTTATTACTAGTAGACGCGACATACGTTGTCCTGTCTTAAACCATTAATATGAAATTCGTATAACATGGCATGTGTCCACCAGTGAATGTAATTTTTATCAAAAGCCCCTTCTGCCATTAATAAACATAACAAAGAAACAATTAGTGAAATCGGTCCAGCCGTTCTAGTTTTATGCGGTTACCAACATGTTTTGCGATTCATTAACATAAAAAAATACACTTTAATTCCAAAGAGGGGTAGGCAGAGGCACTTGCTAAAGCAGATACCCACGGTTCACCAAGCGTATTTAACCCAACGTGACAGGGGGTGAGCCCATCGCCGTTATAGGGTTCACACACCTTGTGGTGTGCGGGTTCCATCACGATGTTGTCCTTCACCGTACGAGCGTTGCGTTGCGTACATAGGCTCTAAAAAATAGTCCCATTGGTACACGTCCAGTAGCCGGACTCGAACCCGGGATCTCCCGGTTACAAGTCAAGGATCCGACCAACTGGACCACAGACGCTCATCATTTATATATTATAAATTAACATATTATAGCTACGTCTGTGACCGTCTTAACTTAGTCTGTTTTATACAAACACGCTTAGAGCTAAGCAAACGTTACAACATCCGTATATCTTTTACTCGAGTAATGTTTTGCTATGGACCATACAATGTATGACAGCATAATATTGAATTATCTACGCACACCAAACACGACTAAGAGACATAAACTGAAAGAGATATCAATGAGACATCGCGAATCTGACCAATGAATTTGCGAGACTTCTAATATACACTTATGAGCTACATTTCCAGACCATACATTCTGCGTGTAAAAGGACCCTGAGAAATGGTCTTAGAAACGTTGTTGGGCTCGTCAATATGAACAACTTTTACTATGGCGACAATGCCATGGGGAAACGAAAAAAAATGCTCATCTCCATACAAAATGCCATTTCCCGAGGCAGAATATACACGCAGTATATAAAAACTTCAATAAACGATTATTCTGAAAGTATTAATATTAAATACAAGAGAACAGTACTTTGGGACTTTCTTTTTGCTATTATATTGTCTTTAAAAACTTGTTTCTTTTACTCAGCTAGCTCTTCTTGATTTCGAGATACTTATATTGTGTTGTAAGTATACACAAAATTATCTTCAACCCGGTATATTTGCTCACGCGTGTAGTAAATATATAGTATATATGTCATAGAAATATATACACATAAAACAAACATTATTGGCATTTTCCCAAATAATCGTGGAAATCATTCGTCTGATGATGAATAAAATAAACACGCCCGGTTTTTGATGCGGTTTTCTTTAATAGAGAGTAATTTCAAAGGAAGGTTTATTTGTATATTAAACACTTACTATAGTACAGAAACACTTAGTGTCAGCATTGTACTCGTGCAAAGCCAGAGCGAGCCGCTAGTTGTTTATAGACTAGAATAGAAAATACTTATTGAACTAATGGTAAAGTTCATAAAGCAAAACTTTGTGTTCAACTTACAAGTATAGTCGATCTCTATCGTTTGTTTGTAAAAGAAAAGGACAGGCATAATTCCCACGGGATCGCTTGATGATCGCGGTCGAAGACCGCAAGTGAATATAAACGGGTTTGGCGAAGAAGATTAAAGATACAAACAGGTATTTTGTTTTTCATATAGGTGAAGTTAACACTTTTGAGGTTAGTAAAAATAGACACCATGAAAGTTTTATTGTATTAACGGCTGTTTTACTGTCCACGGAAATGTTAAAAGGGAACAATGTATTTTCAGAATATCTAATGTTGTATGAATGGAGACGAAAAAAAGAATTCTTTTCCCCGCATTGTCGCCATAGTAAGAGTTGTTCATATTGACGAGCCCAACAATGTTTTTAAGACCATTGCTCTGGGTCCTTTAACACGCAGTATAATACGATCGAATTGAAAAATACTTATTTTGAGGTCGCTTAATAATAGGTATACATTTCTTCTGAACAAGTGTGTTCCATCGTAGACCACATCGCTACTTAGCATCAGGCAGGATGGTGGTCAAACGCTTTTCACAGTGATTAAAAATAAAATACAGAGTGTTAAAAGACCCCGAGCTTGATGAACAATTACTGTTACTCTAGCAACAGTACAGGGAAATTAAAAAAAAATTCAAAATGTCTGAGTGAATGAATGAGTGTGTAATTATGCTTATGCATAGTAAAAGTTAAATTTAAAATTTGTTCATATTTACCAGCCCAACGTTACGATCGGGCTCCTTTTACACTCTGTATAGGTTACTCGTCGTATCTATATAAAAAAAAATATCAATTGCATTCTAGTATGATTCGTAAACAGGTTTCAATGCACGACTAACATGCAATTGTGTAATTAGGACGTGTCTAGGAAGTGCTGAGCGTACACTCAAGGTCGGCGGATTGATCATAATAAACAATCATTGAATGGCGTAGTACAGTCCCTGTCATCTATATAATATAAAACAAAGACGGGTTTGTTACAACACTAAACTCAAGAACGATTGAACCGATTAGGTAGAAAATTGGTGGGGACGTGGTCTCGGGAACTAGGAGAATAACATAGAATGCTTTTTATCCCATTCCTGTGGGACTTCGAGCAGTATAGAGAGTGCTATAGTTTGTATGACATAATATTGAAACTACGCGAATGAAATCGCGGGCCGTCCATCTTTAGCCCGTTTTTGTGTCCCACTGCTGGGCAAAGGCCTCGCTCTGTTTCCTCCACTCCTCTCGATTTTGAGCCAGCTGTTGCCACCCCGGTTCATATTTGTCCAGGTCGTCCCGCCATCTCCGCTTGGGCCGATCGCGTCTTCGGCGTTAGGTATCCAGTCAGTGAGGGTTTTCGCCCACCGATTTACATCATATACACTCGTACAGCGTGCAGGTGTCGGGGCAAGGCCAATGACGATGGCGGTACCGCGGTGACCCTGGTACCGCCGTGCGCGGGGGTACCTGGCGACTCTCATGACGGAGATGGTCAGTGAGGGCCTAGCGCGGCTGGGGCCCCGGCAATAAGTAAGTGACGGTTTTCGCCCACCGATTTACATCCATTCGACTGATATGGCCGGCCCAGTCCCACTTCAGCTTTGCGTATATATATAGTACTATTGTAATCATATTGTTTTGTAATTTAAACAGATGTGTTTTAAATCAATACTGGGTAGGTGTAAAGGAAGGCTGTGAGGATGTGAGTTACGTATAATTTAATATTTTAATGTTAAGTTATTGTTCGTTTTGGGTTTAAGTCCCTAATTATAATTTTGTTTCATATCATTACGAATTGGGTACACAACCTGTAATGTAATGCATGTTTTGTTAATAAATAAAGAAATTAATTCTTTCAGCGTTAGAATGTCACATTCTATTGAGGTATGAACTTTATTAGGAAGGATTATGCGAAGTAACTATATTTTTGAGAAAATAATGTGTTGACTTATTAGTATAATTATTTAAGTATAATTTTTACTCAATAAACGTGAACATTCCTATAAAGTCGCGTGGTTAATGAGTGTTTTCGATTTCTTTATTAGTAAATAAGTATACACCTACAAACTGAATTAGCCTGTCATCTTTGTATGCGCTTTTTCTTTCTTTTCGGGGAAAATCGAAAAATTGGGTGGGTTACATAAAAAATTTAGATTTCGGCTTAAAAAGGTAGGTTTTCTCGATTATGCACCTTACATATGTGTTTTACAAGGGGAATTATAGTTTCCCATCATAAGGCCCCTTTGGTTTTTCACCCAAGTGTTTCCAATATCTACGAATTAAGTAATGTATAAAATTCAATTAAATGTAAGTGCATCTTACGCTAACAATTAATTCGGCAATAAGATCATAATACGGTTATAAATCCATTTCCCGACTGCGAATGGCGTAACGAGATAATCGAATTTGTGGATTTACGGATAAATATTCATTTTCCTTAGTGTCCCACTTCCTTGTTTGCCAGCAGTCGGGTAAACAGCCCACCAACCCGACTGCAGCGATGTGAGTAATATATTCATGAATATGATGAATGGGTGAATGGATATCCCGATGAAAGAAGCCGCTTTCAAGTCAATCTTGGTTAAAATTCCGCAAAGAATAGACTCGAGAGCCGGGAAGAGTTACTTCGATTTGCGAATTGACTGGCCATCTTTTGTAGTCAATAGTGGCAAAATGAAGGGATACTTATACAGGGTACTTATCGTAAATCCATTTCTAACCGAAGTTCCTGTATACCATAATGAGTCAATTTCAGAATGTGTCAATGTCCCGGGATGAATTATAAGTCTCATATTCGCTGGTTAAATCAAATGCCCAGCGTTCATCAAGCGTATCTAACTCAACGTGACAGGGGGTGAGCCCATCGTTGCTTTTGGGTTCACTCACCTTGTGCGGGTTTCATTACGATGTTGTCATTCACCGTACAAGCGTTGCGTTGCGTACATAGGCTCTGAAACAGAGTCCCATTGGTACACGTCCAGTAGCCGGACTCGAACCCGCGAACTTCCAATAACAAATCAAGTATCCGACCAACTGGACAATATTATTAATCATAAGTATAATTTTTTTTTTACTGAAGAGAAAGCCGATCTTTTTATCTGGGACAAGTCCACCTCCACCCAAGCCCTGCCTGCCTTTATGCGTACGAGCCATTCTCTGGAGCCGTATACTTGCGAAGGTCCATGATGTCTGCCTACCCCTCATGGAAACGGGCTTGAAGTATATTTGTGATGTGAATATTTTCACTCGTTCTACAGAGACAAACTATCCTCAATAGAAGCGACACATGTAGACTGATTATTGTTTACAGAATACGCGTTTAAAGCCCATGCTATTACTCTGAATGGAAAATCTATGCATAATATGCAATGTTTGAGCCTCATTTGTCTCTTTTTGACACTTCAATAAATACGCTTCACGCCTTTTAATCCCAAAAGCGAGGTAGGTAGAGGCACTTGTTAAGTAAGCAAATGTCCACGGTTCACCGAGCGTATTTAACCCAACGTGACAGGGGGTGAGCCCATCGCCGTTGTAGGGTTCACACGATGTTGTCCTTCACCGTACGAGCATTGCGATGCGTACATAGGCTCTGAAAAAGAGTCCCATTGGTACACGTCCAGTAGCCGGACTCGAACCCGCGACCTCCCGGTTACAAGTCAAGTATCCGACCAACTGGACCACAGACGCTAAACTTACCTGGACCACGATTCCGAATGCGCGCCTAAGATCCGGTTCCTCTTGATGCGTAATCATTTTGACAAAACAATGGAAACTATTGCTCAGAGCTCTGTTGAAGTTCCAGTCAGTTTAGCATTTATAGGATAGCAAAAGGAATGCTATTCTACACACCGTATGTCGGTTTCACTGCATCGTAATAGGAATGATTAAATGCGCATATAAAAATCAATTCTATAAGTAGGAATTTGAAGTAGTCGAAAGGTGGTCAGGGCATTGGCCTCTAGGACAACGGTCGCGGGTTTGATTCCCTTCACCGACAAGTCCGACATAATGCTTTGGAACATTTGACATCTGAAACATTTGATTTTTTATTTTTATTTATCACTATGGACAAGCGTTTCACCACTATCCTGCTTGATGTTAAGCAGCGATGTGGTCTACGATGGAGCACACTTGTTCATTAGGTACCTATTCACCCGCGACTTAAATACCTTCAGACTGTACTGCGCAGGAAACACAGACTCCGGCAAGTCGTTCCACATCCTGGCGGTTCGCACTATGAAAATGGACGCAAACCGTTTGGTTCGCGTAAATGGCAAATCCACCTGGTATGGATGACGTTTTGCCGTTCTCCTGCCTATCCCGCTTTGGGATTAAAAGGCGTGAAGTGTATAGTTATATTTTATGATTAAATAGTAACAACGATTGGTACGTTACAACTTTTGATGTTTAAGGCGCGTTGCAATGAAATCGAATTGTAGTGCGCGATAAGCCTAAGATATAGGCAAGACCGTCTATTCATAATACCGAATGGCAGGAGAAATCTGGACAGCAAGCCCCTCCCCCTCCCCCCCGGGCGTTGCACCTGCTCGACAGGATTCAGGTAATATCCGATCTATTTTTGTGCTCTCTGAGTGAATTCTAAGAAACGTATGGGCCATATTGTGTGAAACATATTTTTTGTTTTACGATTAACTAGGA
>SJJU01023918.1:0-21891 GCA_012932125.1 Conopomorpha cramerella | reverse complement strand
ACTGGGGTAGATCCTGGGGGGGGGGGGCAGCCTTCTGACTTAGTTAGTCTTCAGTTGTCCCCAAATAGTTATTAAACTAAAGACGATATAGAAATAAGAAGAAAAATATATATATGCGCTGCATTGTAATGCATACATATGATTTTTTTTGTGACTTCCCTAATCTAAATAGTGGGAGACAGCATTATTACAAACGAGGCACAAATTGCCTTTCGGGAGAGCACCACGGGTGAATGCGGAGGACTAAACCTAGCGGGGCATAAGCATACATAGGGACAGACAGCGGGAGGCTACTTTGTTTTATACTATGTATTGATGATACATATGTACGCAATATATGCATTATTCAAAACATATACCTAGTTAAGTATGAAAACGTACACTAATCATAAACCATCGATAAGATTATAAACGGCATTGAGCTATCTAATCGGTGAATCATTAACGTGTTTACATTATGCACGGTACCTACATACGTACAGGTATGTAGGCATTGCTGTGCACACCTACCGACAAAATGTACTAGGTGTTGTTAGTTAGCATATAGGTACAATGCATTATCATACAATGCCACGCCGCCGTAACCAGTTGCAGAATTTATTGTAATCAGTTACAAACATGGATGCAAAAATGCGAAATTGTTGTATTGTAAGCCTTGTGTCAGCACCCCAGCCCAACGTTTCCCATCCTGGGGTCGTAAGAGCCGACCGAGAGAACTCTTCGGAGGTCAGGGATTCTCTTCCTATGCGGCCATCAATGGCGTGCACACCATATAGGCAAAAAGACACTGCCTACCTTAGTATTTTGGTTACCCGACCTAATAATAGAGTTGTTTCTAGATCTTTTGTTGTACTCACGACATAGGCTGACGAAGGTCCTGTGTTTTGTGGGAGAGTAGATATGTAGGTACCAATATTTCGTAAAAACAAGTTACCTATACATAGGTGTCCATCCTTGGGGGTTACTGCCTACCTTGTCGTAAAAGCCAGTGCACGCCCCTGCCATCAAGCATTTATTAAATTAGTATTAAGTCATATGTTAAGTATACTTAGCAGTAAGATTTGGCGATTTGAAAAGATGCCAGTTTCTTCCCGGTTCTTCTGGCCAGTAATAGAAATTAATTCGAACCGAACGATTACTTTTGTTTTTAAAGTCATAGATGACGTTCATCAAGCTTTGTGTTATGCTACTGTATATCTGTATGTTATAGCACTTATAACGATGAAATAAAGACATTTTGACTTTGACTTCCCTTCCCTTTAACGGCGATGGGCTCACCCTCTGTCACGTAGGGTTAAATACGCTTGGTGAACCGTGGGCATTTGCTTACTAAGGAAGTGCCTCTGCCTACCCCGCTTCGGGATTAAAAGGCGTGATTACAAGCAAACAAACCCCGGACAGGTGATACTAAATAAAAGCTTGTAATGAGAGCATCCGTGCCGCATATCGTTTGATGCTGTGATATCAGAGCACTGATACTACAAGAGATAATTAGACTTGCCCCCCAGATCCTTGGCAGACTGTACAGAACCGGCGATGGGACGGTCACCCGAAGGCATCGAAGGTCATTGTATTAACCTTCACACCTCCATTGTTGCCTGTCACACAATTTGTCACCTGTCACACGAAGACGTGTCGCCTGCCACGAGCTGTCACGGCGCGCTGCTGTCTGCAGAACGACGAGGTTGGCACTAAAGGCTGTCTTATAATTCGATGGTCCCAATTAAAAATGTCTGTAGTGAAATTTTAGATATATTTACTTTTCTACACCGTTAGATTGGCGATATTGAAATCTATAAACTTTTTACGTATATTATTTATACGTACTTATCACGTAAAGATACCAAAGATTGTAAGCTATTGTGAATTTGAAGTATGTACAGTCGGCCAAGAATCTGCTCTACCACCCTAAGGTTGAAACTCATATGAATGTCTTTATCAAACATATATTATTTTAGATTAACAAGAAAAAAGGAAACTAAAATTATACATACAATTTAAAGAAATTAAAGAAATAAAAATAAAACTATACTAAGCTTACACATGTCTTATGTCTTTAGACATTAAGGTTCATTGTTCACTTGTCACAATATACCATTACCTTATTGATGTTTTAGTGACACAGGAAATGTCATCAAAACTGATAGACCATTTTCTTGGCCGACCGTACCACAAGTAGTTTAGTTTTAATATCTGAAACTATCTTCTCTTCTGAACATGTTCCGTTTTGTATATCCGACTTTCTTGATAGGGACCATCGAATTATATCTTAGAGCGTATTTGGTTCGTCAGAGTGTTAAGTGTTCTGTGGTCTGCGGGCTATACCATCTTCTATAATGTAAAAGAAAGTCGTGTTAGTAACACTATTTATAAATCAAGAACCGCTGAATCGATTTGGTTGAAAATTGGTGGGGAGGTAGCTTAGAACCAGGAGACGGACATAGGATACTTCTTATCCCGATCCTGTGGGACGTGGCGCTGTATAGAGGGTGTTATTTTTAGTTTGTATGAAATACGCGAATGAAATCGTAGGGGCGTCCACTAGTTTCATAAAAAAGGAGGAGATTTTCAAACTGCCAAAAAAATCTTATATAGATGTCGCTAGTTGACATCCAGTGTGACTTCTGTCACTAGATACATTTTTAATGGCATGATTATGTGCCATATATTACACAAAAGCATCCACTTACACTTCGCAGCGTAATCTGGAAGTCTTCAAGTCACTGGGGTAAATAAGTAGGTACTTAACACATTATATGGCAGACAGCAAAATACAATAGATGCTTTATTGTTATTACGCCTATAGGCGTTTTCTGTCCGGGAAAGAGTTCTGTGGTGATTCGGAAAAAGGGGATGAGTCATTTTTTTTTCAATATTATTTTTTTACACATTTGCAATGTTCAATCACATTCATTTTAAGGTAAAAAGGAGATGAGTCGTAAATATGCATTTTTAAGGGTCATTAAAGTTAATGTATTAAATGATCATAATGAGACAAATGTATTAAATGTATTTTTTTATATGGAAAAAGAGCGTTGACTGTGACTCATCTCCTTACGCTCTAAATCTTGTATCATAAATACATTTTAAACATTAAACAATGTGTAAGACATCAACCAAAACCCGTTCGGTTTTCTGACGCTACTATAAAGTTGGTATTTTTGACTTATCCCCCTTTTCCAAATTACCGCAGAGTTAATGTACAAGTGTGTTCCATCGTAGACCACATCTCTGCTGCTGCTTAACATCAGGCAATATGGTGGCCAAACGCTTGTTCATAGAGCATTAAAGAAACCATCCCACCCGCAGAGATCATAAGAATTAAACTCTCAATTATTTTAAGTCGAGTGTCAGCGAAACAGCTAACAGACTCGATCTCCTGGAATGCTGGTTTCAAATCAGCATTTCCAATGACTTGTTATGTATCAATTTGTAGAATTGTCCTAAGCTTGAGGTATTTTAATCGCGATAAAATGTATATCAAGCCGAGATAATGCGATACTGTCTAGAGTCCTGTGTTGCGTCTTCCGTTTAATTTCAAATGCGGTAAGTACTTCGAATGCCTAAGTCTATAAGACCTTGAAGCATTTAACCCTTAAATAACTATGGTATCAATTATGAAAACAAATAAAAATTACTATTTTTGAACAATATCAATCTGTCAGTCATTATTCTTAACAGTGTTCTTTGGATCCATAGACTAAATATGGTAAAATAAATACACATTTTTTATTATATTTCCTTGAAACTACACGCGCAAACTAAGCGCATTGTAGTTTTATTTTTAATTTACAAAGATTAATCAGGTTTTTAAGGGTTAAGGGTAAAAAAAATGTGTCAGGGCTAGCTGTAATCTGAAACCTACTGATAGCTGTCAACTTGTTTTTAAGGATCTGAATTTAATGACGGTACCATCTCTCTACATATATGAAACAATACTATTTGTGAGAAGCAACCTGGCACTATTCAAAAACAATACTATGAATAGGAATAAACACAAGATTATGTCGTTACACTGTAATACAGCTCTATACAACAATAGTGTTTTTGGTATGGCGCCTAGGTTATATAATAAAGGAATATAATAAGTTGAGCGCCTAAAAATACTAAGTTGAGCAGCAAAATTACTAATTGAGCAGAAAAAAATTTGATTTGTATTTATTAGCTGACCAAATCAGTAATTTTGTCGCTAAGTCAGTATTTTGGTTAGGTTAGGTTAGACTTTTTTGATGCACGTTTAAATACTATCCTATAATAAATTACCCAAATAATTATGTATCATTGAGAACATACAGGAGTTCAAATCCAAACTAAGGGTGCTGCTTGGAGGCTGGGTTGGAAAGACATACTATGATGTAAGAGACTTTTTAAATGATAGAGAACTTAATATTTAAGTTTAATGAACAAATGTTACATAGTACATAAAAGACATGGCTAGGAAACTTTCACACAACAAAAAGCTACCTTATAGCGACCTAGTAGAGATGTTTAAGAGGAGCCACGTGATGTCCACTGTAGAACGAGGGCCTCGCCCAATGATTTCCATGATAATTTGGGGGGGGGAATGCAAATAATCGGCACGTTTGGCAGGCGGGTTGGCGATCGCAGTGGTGTTGTGGTTTAACTCACAGAGAGCGCTGCTGCCCGTTCTCTGGAGAGCTCCCTCGGTCGCCTATTACGACCCCCACGACGGGAAATGTTCGGCTGGGATGGTGACACATGTATTCTATTCGCTCACACCACACGGCTAACGGGGAACATGCTTGTACTTTCAACAAACTTGAAGACGCATTAAATAATATACCATGAACAAGTATACGCATAATTACACGTTTCAAACACAGACAATCACATTATACAACAACTAACTAACCTACGATACAATACAATGCAATTGGGCGACAAATTACAAAGTCTACGCCTACACATTATTAAGTCGCCTTAAAAAAAAAACGACAAGGTCACCCAATGAACCACCAAAAAGGTCGACAGTCAAATAATAAGTCAGCACGCACGGGCGCCGTAAACGGCTCAGCGTTTCCCGCGTTTGAATAATTAAAAACCAAAAACGTCAAACGGCCGGCCGCCATGTTGCTTTTGTTGTCACTTTTGGTCCGAGGTTGGCGGCGTTTTTATTGGCCCTTAAAACTGTTTTTATGGTGTTCCTTCCGTTTGATTCGTATCTGATGTAGCGTTGTTTGTTTTATATAAAAGTTTTTATGGTTGAATGAAATCTAGTTCAGTAAGACGCATTTCAGAAACCTGATCATAGTTTAGACTTTTGGGAAAACATCTGAAATAACGCGAGAGTTTTAGTTAATGTATATTTTAATCTAATTATATAAAAATGAATTGCTGTTCGTTAGTCTCGCCAAAACTCGAGAACGGCTGGACCGATTTGGCAAATTTTCTGTCTTGAATTAAATTATTCGTGGAAGTCCAGGGAAGGTTTAAAAGGTATATTTCATGCAATACATACAAATGCGACTTCCCATGGCAAAACAAATGTTTGCCGACACAACTAGTAATAAATAAATATGCTTACAGATAATAATTAAAGTACGAAATATTACTTCGTACTTAAGAAAAAGACTAGCTTTACATATTAAGGTTATTTTTACTTGTTACAATATAATTATAACTTATTATTATATTACAAACTAACGGCTCGCCTTGGCTTCGCACGAGTGCAATCTAACACTAAAAGTTTCTCTACTATAGTATGCATTAATACATATAAACATTACTCTGGAACCACTCTATCTATCACAAGAAACCGCATTAAAATGCGTTGCGTAGTTTTAAATACATAGGGAAAGACAGCTGGAAGAGACTTTGTTTTATGCTATGTAGTGATTAAACCTCATCACCTAAGTATCTGTCAGCGATGGAAATCGAACCTACGATCCTGCGGAATAGATGCAGACATGCTGACCACTACACCAACGGACCCATCAAGTAATAGATACTCTGAACGTTATACCTACTATAAAAAACCCTTTAATGTCTTCTAATAGCTGTTTTAATGTTATTTTAGGTAGGCGCGGCACCAAACAATAGATACATAATGTAATTTAAAAGGGCCCTACAAATGCCAGTCAGGATACTCACTCAGTTATGCGTGACATTACGTTAACTTTGACAACTGTACTGTTGATACATAGTGATTTAACACTTTGGCGGACAGTAAATAATAATAATAATTTTATTTATTAAAGTAACAAAGATTCACAAATGTTAGTAGTACACAATAAGCTTATCCTATGTTAGTAACACAAGTATATGAATATTAATATTACTGAACCGCCAGCAAATATATTATGACGCCTGTAGGCGTTTACTGTCCGGGAAAGAGTTAAGCTTTGTGTGACATATATTTTCTAAGGTTGTGCAGGCCAACTTGAATTGGACATTGTAAGCTATACTGCAACCCTAGCAAGCGCGTCAAGAAAGACAAGACATAGCACAAATACGCGCTGTGATTGGCTGCTATGTCACACATCGTGCGACTCAGCTTTTTTCGACCAATCGCAGTGTCTGCTGTCTTCTCATGTCTTTCTTGGAGCGCTACCTGCAAGTACCTTGGAAACTATATGTCACACAAAGCTTAACTCTTTCCCGGACAGTGAACGAGAAAAAGCTGGTGGAGAGAAAATCGTCTGTGGTTGGTCGGATACTTGACTTGTAACCGAGAGGTCGCCGGTTCGAGTCTGGCTATTGGACGTGTAGCAATGAGACTCTTTTTCAGAGCCTATGTACGCAACGCAACGCTTGTACGGTGAAGGACAACCCGCACACCACAAGGTGTGTGAACCCTATAACGGCGATGGGCTCGCCCCCTGTCACGTTGGGTTAATATACGCTTGGTGACACTGGGCACTTGCCTGGCAAGTGCCTCTGCCTACCCCGCTTTGGGATTAAACAGGCGTGAAGTGTATTAGCTGGTGGAGTCTTTAAAATGTTTTTTTTTACTTAGATCCACGGGATATATTTCTACTAATGCAGAAATGTCTGTTCTTTGTCTAATTTCCTCTTTAAATCCTCCCTAGTATTAAGTTTAGATTTTGTAGGGATTTTCAAGTGATCCGCTCTTAACAGTTAAGTTCTTATAATTATTGTTGTGGTAGCCTGTAATTAAGGGAACACTTCATTTTGTTTATTTTTTCTGATTGTATCTACTATGTATAAGTGTATTTTTTGTTGGCTGTCCTGAATAAATAAAATAAAAATAAAAAAATAAACTTCAACTTTAAAACTTTTAACATCAACTTATAATGCCATTACACTATTTGTACGGTATAAAAGCTTGTAGCAATATTTAAGTAGGCACTTGTACATACTTATTTTGGAACTAGTTAGGTTTAGTTGTTTCTGAGTCTACAGTCCAGTGTAGAACCTCATCCTTTCTGTATTCGGTTAAAAAGTGACGAAGTCAAGTACACTCGGCAAGACAAGTAGGTTTATATAAGAAGCGATTGTACATTTTGTAATACGTAATTTTTAGAGTACGCGCATCGTCCACTTTCCCCGCCCACTTGAGTCTGTACAATTCCGTGGGAACTAATCCTTGATATTACATAAGATGAATTGACAATACAAATATACATTATATGATCATTTTTTAATGAAACGCGCACAGACATTATAACTCAATATTGTTCACCGGGTGTATAGGCGCGAATATAACCAAAGACAAGCTCGAGCTACCTTTGTTATTTTACTCGACGTTTCGACGCAGTTGCATGCGTCGTGGTCACGAGTGGACTTTGGTTATATTCGCGCCTATATACCCGGTGAACAATATTGAGTTATACATTATATGAGTTGACAGTGTCTGTGTTTCCTGCGCAGTACAGCCTGAAGTCAAAAGTCAAAATTTCTTTATTTCATCGTTATAAGTGCTATAACATACAAATATACAGTAATCCCACCACCACCCAAGCCCTACTGCCTCTCGGCGTACGGGCCATTCTCTGGAGACGTGCGCGTCTACTTGCGCCTGCTCTTTTCATCGCACACGTTTTCTTGACTCCATACAAATTATCTTTGTCCGTCCATACAGGTATACAGTAGCATAACACAAAGCTTGATGAACGTCATTTATGACTTTAAAAACAAAAGTAACCCCGGTTCGAATTAATTTATTTTACTGGCCAGTAGGACCGGGAAGAAACTGGCATCTTTTCGAATCGCCAAGGCTTACTGCTAAGTATACTTAACATAAATATGACTTAATACTAATTTAACAAATGCTTGATGGCCGGCAATGACATTTTAGTAATAGACATGTTACTCTCATACTAAACCACTCAAAAAAGTGAGACCCACGAATAGAAGTCAGGTTGTTTACAGTACAGATTGACATTACCGACCGCTGTCAATGAGTAGTTTGAAATGCTGCTGGGACAGGGGAAACGTGGTGCTTATGGGTCGTTCTGTAATTTACTGATGTGTAAAAAAAAAATTGGAGCGCAGTCAGACTTTGCTTTGTCATGTAAATTGTTAGAGTGACAGTTTTAGGCAAGATTTTGACAAAATAAAAAATTTGGCTTTTAATCCTTTCCATGTCATTTGAACCGGAGAGAATGATGTCGCCCGTTTTTTTATTACATTTTCGGTTATAATACTTATTTTAAATACGTTGTTAAGAACCGCTGAAAGTATTTTAACATTTCCAGCAGCTGCAATATTCGATACCTACCTATCAAAATAATATTCTTCAAATGTACATTACTATGCTATATGCAAGTTTGTAAGGAAGGGCAAAGCACAGTACATGAAATTGCTGCCTTCACCAATCGCCGCTTTATTTTCGTAGTAATAATGTTGGAAAATACTGCAACAGAAGCAGGCGGTATCCATTCGTCTTCGCATATTTGTGACCTGAATCTGTAGGTCAACAATGAATAATATGGAAAGAAGAACAACTGTCCACGTACCTATTTATATTTAAAACGCCTTGGGATATTTCACTTTCTGTCATACAAAAAAGCGCAACCAACGATGTCCAAATGTTTTTTCCATGATTACTTACCTATCTACATACATACGCATGACGAATGCTTTATCTGTACAATTTGTACCCTCCCTCCCCTACACCAACTGCAGGCCTTTATCGTTGTCCTTTTCTTTTCTAAATAAATTTTAACTATCTGTCTCTTTCCAAACAATGGCGATGACATATAATTATTTTGGAAAAAATATTGTCTAGAAACAATATTTTCAATTAACTTAGAAGTAATAGAAAACATTTGGAGTTTTTTTCGGGTTTCTGGTGTAGTTTGTGGAATGTCGGAATACACAGGAAGGCATGATATGTTCTGTTCACTGCTTTTTTTCAATTAAAAGGACCCGATGCGTGCAGCGCGAAAGCTCTCGTAGGACACTGTCAACTTCACCGGGTCAAAGGCAATTGACTTACATCAGGGGTACCCAATATTGATGCTGAGTAACGTATCTACGTCAAATATACTATATAATATCATTGATGGCCGGATACATGCTTGACTGGTGAACAGCTCAAGGGCACTAAATCTCAAGTTGATCAAGTCATTGGGGTGAATAGGCACCTAATATGGAAAACGGCCACTACAGACCACCGAGCGGCAGTCGTGGTTGTCCCCCAATCGCTCTATTCCCTTAAAATTTATATAAAAAAATAATCGAAACAAAGCGACTTTTCCCTTCGGGTTTTTATTGACAGCAACATTAACTTGACATTTAATTTTACTTGACAATATTTTCTGACATTAATTTATGTTAAGAACAAAACATACAAAAGAGTTCTAACACGTAATGAACAAGTGTGATCCATCGTAGACCACATCGCTGCTTAACATCAGACAGGATGGTGGTCAAACGCTTGTTTAAAAAAAAACTTTTGCGAAAATATCGGCGATTTGATAAAAGGAAATTTTCTTTTCTATCAATTTGCAAGTCTATTTTTGGACAAATGATTAGCGGTTGGTAAGTCGCAATTTACAATACAAGTTACATCATTTTTTAATGAAACGCGCACACACATTATAACTCAATATTGTTCACCGGGTATATAGGCGCGAATATAAAAAAAATATTATTATTAAACCCTAGTTAGAAATTAATGTCAACACTGCCGCATTAGGTTAATCCTGTACAGGTAGTACTAAATAAATAAAAAATAATCGTCTAAGATCTCGAAATTGCCGAGATCTCGCGAGATTCATTATCATAAACTCGCAAGATCTCGCTTGAGCCCAATCTCGCGAGATTTGCATTCCCTAGTTGTGTGACAGTGTCAACTCTATACCGCTCATTTATTTATTTATTTATTTATCAAAACAGCGTACATCAACATTACAGCTAAAACCTAATTCGTAGTGTTGCGGAAACGTAAGTTATACAAGTTGTAAAAATATTCTCCTAAGTAATAGAATTTACAATAGGTCTATATATTTCAATAAATAAATAAATATTTTACAACAACACACACATTGCCTTCATCCCATGTTAAGTAACTAAAACACTTGTGTTGTGGAAATCAGACAACGAGATATACTTACTTAAATACTTTTTTTTCTTTTAAATACATACCTACTTATATAAATAAAAACTCCCCACACATCCAACAAGTACTTAAAAGCTCATCACCTAAATATCTGCCAGCGGTGGGAATCGAACCCACGGCCCTATAGAGCAGAGGCACTACACCAATGCTGTCAATTTAGTTCAATGCTGTTAATCTACTGGCACATAACATGTAACAAACAATGCGAAATTTGTGAGTTCACCTAGAGTACAGTTAAACGGATCAAGCACGTCCACAATAAGGTCCATATTAAGTATTAAGTCATATGTATGTTAAGTATACTTAGCAGTAAGCCTTGGCGATTTAAAAAGATGCCAGTTTCTTCCCGGTTCGTCAGGCCAGTAAAAGAAATTAATTCGAACCGGGGACGATTACTTTTGTTTTTAAAGTCATAAATGACGTTCATCAAGCTTTGTGTTATGCTACTGTAAATCTGTATGTTATAGCACTTTTAAAGGAAATAAATGAAAAGAAAAAAAAAGGTTAAGGTAGGCGAGGGTCATCTAACGCCATCTCTGTAACACGCCGAGAACAATATTCCTAAAGGACCTCATGCTACGGGGGTATCAGCATGGAATTCTTCAAACTTGTTGCACAGTAAACTGAACAAATAAATAAGTATTTTACAACAACACACACATTGCATTCATCCCATGTTAAGTAGCTAAAGCACTTGTGTCATGGAAATCAGACAACGAGATATACTTACTCAAATATAAATTTATTTATTTTCATTTAAATATATACCTACTTACTAAAACACTTAAAAAAACAGATCACAGTGGCGTGCAATTGGAGAGGCCTATGTCCAGCAGTGGACAGGTATGGGCTGATGATGACTAAAACACCCAGACACATCCAACAAGTACTTAAAAGCTCATCACCTAAGTACATGTCGGCGGTGGGAATCGAACCCGGACCCTACGGAATAGAGGCAGACATGCTGACCACTACACCAACGGGCCCGTTTATGTTTAGCTAGGCCACGCAGAGTTATTGGCAATATTTTCACTAGCATCTGTCTTGTGACATGTGTACATGCGTGTCGAATCGCATTGTGTAATCTGACAGTACGCAAACACTCGCCTATACACGGTACGGTACACTGGCAATGAAAAAGTGCTCGCTTTTCAAAATGTTTCGCAAAAAAAAAAAATAGGTTTTGCTTTGCTTCCGTTGCAAAATTCTGCCGTAACTCACTCAACTGGTACTCCTCAAACGATTTGCAATGTACAATGACAATTCAGAGTAGATTACGGCGTTGGAAAGGAGTTTGACGGAAAATTTACAGTGTAAACTACGCAATGTACGGAGTAGATAATGATAATTGTCAACAGTTGAGTGTCGTGGTACGTTTTTAAAGTACAACCTGTCATTTGAACATTTGAAATGTACTTATTGAAAAATTATATTATTCGAGACTGTTGGATATCTGACAAGGGCAAAAAATACATTTCAACATACATACATAACATGCAAACGTTACGCCCGTTTCTAAGAGGGTTAGGCAGAGATCATGGAAAACCACGTCACGTGACAATTTCTAAAAGGCATCACAGCTTTGATATCTCAACAAAAAAATCATTTAAATTTGACAAAAGTCAAAGTCAAAGTTTCTTAACTTCATCGTTGTAAGTGCTATAACATACAGATATACAGTAGCATAACACAAAGCTTGATGAACGTCATTTATGACTTTACAAACAAAAGTAATCGTCCCCGGTTCGAATTAATTTCTTTTACTGGCCAGAACAACCGGGAAGAAACTGGCATCTTTTCAAATCGCCAAGGCTTACTGCTACGTATACTTACTTAACATAAATATGACTTAATACTAATTTAGCAAATGCTTGATGGCCGGATACATGCCTGACTGGTGAACAGCTCAAGGGCACTAAATGATATTAACACTAAATAAAAGGGCATAATAATGCACGTCAAAAGAAAACATAATTATGTTTATGTTTGTGTGTCGTTGTGGCGCGCCGTTACGGGAGGCTCATGTCCAGCAGTGGACGTTAATGGGCTGACATGATGATGAACATACTATTTATCTTCTACATAATATTTATTTAGAGCGTCTGTGGTTCAGTTGGTCGGATACTTGACTTGTAACCAGGAGTTTGGCTACTGGACGTGTACCAATGGGACTCTTTCAGAGCCTATGTACACAACGCAACGCTCGTACGGTGAAGTACAACATCGTGATGAAACTCGCACACCACAAGGTGTGTGTACCCTATAACGTTAATGGGCTCACCTCCTGTCACGTTGGGTTAAATACGCTTGGTGTCCCACGGTTCACTGTTCATTTGCTTATTAAGCAAGTGACTCTGCCTACCCCGCTTTGGGATTAAAAGACGTGAAGTGTATAATATGAACCCTATGTGTGAACCCTATAACGGCGATAAGCTCAACCCCTGTCACGTTGGGTTAAATACGCTTGGTAAACTGTGAGCATTTGATCAGAAAGTGCCTCTGCCTACCCCTCTTTGGAATTGAACGGCGTAAAGTGTATTTCTTTTTTATTCATATTGCAACTAGAGGACTCGACAGACGTTGTCCTGTCTTAACTATTAATCTATACTAATATTATAAAGCTGAAGAGTTTGTTTGTTTGTACGCGCTAATCTCAGGAAGTACTGGTTCGATTTGAAAAAATATTTTTGTGTTGAATAGACCATTTATCGAGGAAGGTTATAGGCTATATAACATCACGCTGCAACTATTAAGAGCGAAGAAATAATGGAAAATGTGACAAAAACGGGGAATTTTTTTCTACCTTGAGGGCTTCCGTTGCGTGCGCTGCGAAAACGGTTCAAGATAGCATAGATATATGTATGAAAGAATTATTACTCTTGAAAGGATCTATAAAAATGTCCGCGACAGTATATATCTATCTTTTAAGATTAACTTACTAGAAGCGTTTTTATGATAATCAAATTTGGTCGAAATTAATGCATTATTTACGTATTATCTCTATTATATAAAAATTAATTGATGTTCGTTAGTCTCGCTAAAACTTGAGAACGGGCCTTGAATTACACGTGGACGTCCAGGGAAGGTTTAAAAGTTGTATTTCTTCCAATACACGAGGTGCAAAGGCGACTTCCTATGGCAAAACAAATGTTTGCAGGGGACAGCTTGTATGAATATAAAATTAGTATATCCTCCAGGGTGGCCTGTGCCCAGTAGATGTCACGAACTATAAACTATCCTATCTCTCAAATTGGACAAAATTACATATAAATGCCAACTTTTGTGAATATCGATAGCTTTGGCGAAGAGTTCATTGGGAACAAACATCATGACACTGGATTTTTATAGATATTGCAATAGTACTTAGGTATTCTGGATCTTAAACAAAAAATAATGAGTTTATTCTTTGTCTCGTGTAGCTGGTATTGAATAAAAAAAAATGACCTTATCACGTGTATTTTCGCCAATTCACGTCGTGAAGGACGTCCTAAAGTCTATCGGTATACCCTTTGAACATTAACAAGACGTTGGTACAGTCACTTAAACATATATTTAACTCAGAAATAATTTAAAAAACGGTGAACGACAACATCGTGATGAAACCCGCACACCACTAGGTGTGTGAACCCTATAACGGCGATTGGCTCACCCCCTGTCACGTTGGGTTCAATACGCTTGGTGAACCGTGGGTATTTGCTTTAGCAAGTGCGTCTGCCTACTGCGATTTGGATTAAAGGGCGTGAAGTGTATTTATTTTATATTATTGAATTAACAACAATATTTTTTTGTTTCAGATGAATATTGTAAGAAGAACACTACCGGTACGAACCCCCTGTCACGTTGGGTTCAATACGCTTGGTGAACCGTGTGTGCTTTAGCAAGAGCCTCTGCATATCCCGATTTGGGATTAAAAGGCGTGAAGTGTATTTATTTTCTAATTTTTTTTATTGATGACCTTTTTATTGTCGAAATCGGTAAAAAAAGAATGACTACTGACACAGATAGAACAACATAGATAGCGAAACTGGACAAAGAAAGGGTCGCCAGAGCGGTCGCGGAAAAGTGAAACCTGTTCTGCTGCGGTTCCAAAACATTGGCATCTGACCTCTTGACCCCAATGACCTTTGAGGACAAACGCTAATATCAGCGCTCAACACTACGTTTGCTTTTTACTTAGAACTAGTAAGCGATGTTAAGATACTCAACTTTCGCTTTGTCAATAGTATTAACTCTAATGCTATGAACCTACATGGGCGGAGGAATTCTTCAAGTAAAATTGTTTTATTTAACACAATGAACAAGCGTTTGACCACCATCCTGCCTGATGCTTAGAGAGATCATGGAAAACCACGTCACGTGACAATTTGTAAAAGGTATCACAGCTTTGATATATCGACAAAAAAAAACATTTAAATTTGACAAAAGTCAAAGTCACGAAATATAAACTATCCTATCTCTCAAATTGGACGAAATTACATAGAGGTATAAATGCCAACTTTTTTGACTATCGGTAGCGTTTGACCACCATCCTGCCTGATGCTTAGATGGGTAGGTAATACTTATAGATGAAGTATTTAAAAAAAAAATCTATCTGTCAAAAGTAGTTGATAACGAAAGAGACGCGGCTACTTTATTCTATGATCGTTTAGTCTTCGTACTCGCTCTTTCGTTGTTTTTAGTTTTAGAGAAAACACGTCTAATACTGCCGAAATGGTCTTCGAAATAAGCAATAGTAAACTCGAGCTTAATAGGGTCTTAATGGCAGTGGCGTGCACACCATATAGGCAAAAAGACACTGCCTACCTTAGTATTGTAGCTTCCCGACCTAATAATAGAGTTATTGCTAGATCTGTTTTTGTTATACTCACAACATAGGCTAACGAAGGTCCTGTGTTTTGTGGGTGAGTAGATATATAGGTATAACATCTATAATTCGTAAAGACAAGTTATCTATACATAGGTGTCAATCCCTGCTTAGTGGGTGATAGAAGCTTGATGCGAAGAAACCGAAAACAGATCACAGTGGCGTGGAATTCGGGAGGCCTATGTCCAGCAGTGGACGAATATGGACTGATGATGATGATTTTAATTATATTACTAGCTGTCCCGGCAAACATTTATTTTGCCGTAGAAAGGTTTGCACCTCGTGAATTGGAAAAAATACACCTGTTTAACCTTCCCTGGACTTCCACGTGTAATTCAAATTAGCCAAATAGGTCCAGCCGTTCTAGAGTTTTTGCGATACTAACGAACATCAATTCATGTTTATATATATAGGTATATTGCCGATTGCAATGCTATATCTAATATATAAAATTCTCGTGTCACAGTTTTCGTTGCCATACTCCTCCGAAACGGCTTGACCGATTTTTACCAAATTTTATATGCGTATTCAGTAGGTCTGAGAATCGGCTACTATCTTTTTTTTAAACTTCTACCAGTTGTATTTCTTCCAATACACGGGGTAACTAATTACGGCAAAACAAATGTTTGCCGGGACAGCTAGTATTGTATAATATTTCATAGCAAAATAGATATAAAAAAAAATTGTGGCGTCACTATACCAAAACCCCTCAAGTATTTAATCGTTTACTAAATCCGTGCCAATTTCGTTCCTCATTTGAGCAGGTTAAACTAATGCATCATCATGTCAACCCACTGACGGCTACACGTGGACACAGGCCTCCCATCAATTAATGAGAGAAAAATACAACGTATCAAGTAACAAGAATTAATCATGTTCTTTCAACCTGTCGAAGGTATTTAGAAACATAGAAGTTGTACATACCGGTAGTGTTCTTCTTGTAATATTCATCTGAAACAAAAAAATATAGTTGTTAATTGAATAAGCTATATATATAAAACAAAGACAGGTTTGTTACAACACTTATAACTCAAGAACGATTCAACCGATTAGGCAGAAAATTGGTGGAGACGTAGCTTAGAACCAGGAGAATAACATGGATTTTAATCCCGTTCTTGGGGAACTTGTTTGTATGGCATACTGAAACTACGCGAATGAAATCGCGGGGCGTCCACTAGTATAAAATAAAAAAATAATATAGTGTATATTATTTTAATCCACGCGTCTTAATCCCAAAGCAGTGCCCACGGTTCACCAAGCGTATTTAACCCAACGTGACAGGGGGTGAGTCCATCGCGTTTAACACACCTTGTGGTGTGCGGGTTTCATCACGATGTTGTCCTTCACCGTACGAGCGTTGCGTTGCGTACATAAGCTCTGAAAAAGAGTCCCATTGGTACACGTCCAGCAGCCGGACTCGAACCATGGGGACTTGCTCAGTAAGTGCCTCTGTCTACCACCATTTGGGATTAAAAGGCGCGAAGTGTGAAGAAGTAATTAAAGATTTAAAAATCCACATGCCCTTGACTTTTGAACAATGCAAGCGACAATTCATTTATATGTTTGTTTTAATCGTTAATAAACAAAATTTGGTTGCTTCATAAAATAGTTATTGCACAAAATGTGTCGGTCGATACGATGATGCTAACTATATGATTTATAGTTAAAAGTCTTCTTGACATTTCGTTTGTGTAATCTTACTAATAATATAAATGGGAAAGTGAGTTTGTTTGTTCCCCTTTCACGCCTTAACTACTGAACCGATTGCTTTGAAATTTTGCAGACGTATAGTTAGAAGTCCGGTTTAAATAATAGGGTACTTTTTATCCCGGAAATTTTGATATTCCCGAGGGAAAACAAACATATTCCTTTATGCTGCAATATGCCCGAAGTCCACGCGGGCGAAGCCGCGGGCGGAAAGCTAGTATTCTAACAGTCACGCGCACACACATGGAAACACTTAGTAACATTTCGATGGTCCCTATTAAGAAAGTCGGATCTACAAAACGGAACATGTTTAGGAGAGAAGATAGAAGTTAGTTTTGGATATTAAAACTAAACTACTTGTGGTACATACTTCAAATTTACAACAGCTTATCGTTGGTATTTTTACGTGATGTAATATACGTTATACGTTTATAGATCTTAATATCGCCAATCTAACGGTGTGGAAAAGTTCTACTAATGTGTAATAATTGTTGTTTGTGTGTTTTTTAGCATAAATAAATGAATGTCTATTAGGTTTTTTTCTCATGTGTCGGTGCATTAAGTTGGTAAATATTTAGTTTAAAAAAAAATTCTTCACGCCTTTAATCCCAAAGCGGGGTAGGCAGAGGCACTTGCTAAAGCAAATACCCACGGTTCACCAAGCGTATTTAACCCAACGTGACAGGGGGTGAGCCCATCGCCGATATAGGGTTTACACACCTTGTGGTGTGCGGGTTTCATCACGATGTTGTCCTTCACCGTATGAGCGTTGCTTTGCGTACATAGGCTCTGAAAAAGAGTCCCATTGGTACACGTCCAGTAGCCGGACTCGAACCCGGGACCTTCCGGTTACAAGTCGAGGATCAGACCAACTGGACCGCAGACGCCCGCCCGCAGTTTTTTAAAATGTGTATATTATGTGTCTTTTATATTCCTTTTCTTTTTCTGATGGGGAAGGTGGATTCGCTGAACTGCTCCTCTTGTGCTGTAATCGACGATGTGCCACATTTTTTGATGGAGTGTGTCCGGAACACTGATAAGAGACAGGAACTGTGTTCCTTATATAATTTAAATACTTACGACGTAGGGATATTTCAGTCCATTTTAGCTGCTCCTACTTCAGAAGCGGCTAAAATGCTATTTATGTTTAGATTTTCTGCTTAGATCAGTAGTAACAGTAAACATTTATGTACGGTTCCTATTTCATGTAGTATGAAGTATAACTTGTTAGGGTACGATGGGACTCACATAGTCACTGACATAGTGACTGTAAAATCCCTAAAATATATAAGATTAAAAAAACTTTTTTTTTCCGTTTTGTATGCCTTTATTTTTGCGGTGTGCGGCGGCGTGAATAAATATTTTTTCTCTCTAAATAAACATAAACATAAATTGTTATAAGTAACGGTGTCATGTCTCATGCCACAGCCGCGACTGTAGCCGTTACAAATTACGAAGGTCTCGAAATGACTAGTGCGTGCATATGATTAAGCGACAATTTAAGAAAAACGGACAATTTTCATTAAACACTATTTCGCATTGTGAGCTGAGCACACGGTGATTTTATAACGAAGATAAGATCTGGATATAATAGAACGTTTGTTGGTTTAGCAACGTCTTAGATATACATCGCAATTTACATACCTATGGCGATGTTTTACAATAAGACTTGCTATGTACTCGTACTGTATGACCTACACACCTACTAGTATGCACGTAACATAAATACACACATCAAAAGTGTCTAGGGATCAAGAGCATTTTTAGCTCTAAAAAGAAATCTAATTTATTTTAATCAAATATAATCTTCTGGATTGGTCTCCTACCTAATTCCCCATGCCTGTATCAATGACTTGGGCTCACCCCCTGTCACGTTGGGTTAAATACGCTTGGTGAACCGTGGGCATTTGCTTTAGCAAGTGCCTCTGCCTACCCCGCTTTGGGATTAAAAGGCGTGAAGTGTATGTATTTTTGTATCAATGACTTATCACCACATTTTGAATAAATTATGAATGAATTCAGTTTTTGTAAAATATATTATTAATTGCAATCTTCTAAAATGTACTTGATCCCTAGACACTTTTGATGTGATATTAAATGTTTAAAACGGGTATTATAGCGCGAAGATAAACCAAAGATAAGCATTCAGCTTACATTTAATATATATACATACGTGTGCATAATGTCTGTGCGCGTTTCATCAAAAAATTATCTAATTACCTTTTCTATTTTTGTCCACGCGTTTGGTGAATAATTAATTGGAGCCATATTGAATTCAGCCTTAAGGGATATAGTTAGGCCATCCATCCATCAGTTCAAGAGCTAACTATTTACAAACAACCAGAAGAGCATCTCGAGTGCATTCTTGCGATGTACCACTTTGGATTAAAGTACAGTCAGCGTTGTTCTTTCATCTGTAAATCTTACAACTTACGTGTACTGGACGTGTACCAATGGGACTCTTTTTCAGAGCCTATGTACACAACGCAACGCTCGTACGGCGAAGGACAACATCGTGATGAAACCCGCACACCACAAGGTGTGTGAATCCTATAACGGCGATGGGCTCACCCCCTGTCACGTTGGGTTAAATACGATTAGTGAACCGTGGGCATTTGCTTTAGCAAGTGCCTCTGCCTACCCTGCTTTGGGATTAAAAGGCGTGAAGTGATTTTTTTTAATATGTACATTCATTTTGGATATTACAAATTATCTAATTGATGTTAGTGTTAGTAACAATGTAAACTTAAACCTATTAGTAGAGTAGGAAAGATTTTGTATTTTACTTTTTATATGTGGGTCTTCTGCCATTCATCATCATCATCATCATCAGCCCATATTTGTCCACTGGTGGACATAGGCCTCTAAAATTGCACGCCACTGTGATCTTTTTTCGGCTATTCTGCCATTCATAATAACAATAAAAGAACTAGAGACATTTGTCCAGCCCTTCTCCAGATTTCCGTTTAGCAGAACATTTACGGATAAATTTTGTAAGATAATGATTTTGAAGAGCAATTTCCTGCCGGTACTGGAGGGCAACGTCCATTCAAATTCGCAAAAAAAAACGTATCAACTAAATGAACGAAACAAAACTGAATTAACATTTCGTCTGGTCGAATTTATTGAGTGTACTACAGTCCAAGTACTCGGAACGCCATCGTATCTTGAGCTTTCCTGTTTAGTATTTCCTTCGTTGGAAGGGTATCAAAAAGTTACAGTATCGAATTCCTCGGCTACTGTAATTGATCTTAATAATGGAGTCTCTGGCGGACAATTTGGTAAAACAATGACAAATATATTTATCGATACTCGATAGTCAACGAAGCAAAAAAAAAACATTAAAAGAACGCCACAGTTTTAAAGACATTTCAAAAAGGATTCAGTCATTTCAAAAACATTTCAAAAAGGATTCAGTATCTTGGAACTTCGTGGTGTGTGATGCTTGTTTGTTGGAAATAATATTTCTCAAAAGAAGTCAAACTTTGATGATAGCAGAGCCTCGAGGGGAACATTAAAAAAATAGGAGCGGGCGAATAGTACGTACCTACTAGTTAAAATCTGTTCTTTTTTCATTCAAATTACAAAGATAAAGGAAGTGAGAAATACGATTTATCTGGTCCGCCATCATCAAAACCCTGATCCTATCCTTATCATTGAATCAATTTTAAAATATTTTTTTTCAAAAAAGGACTAAGTTATCCGCGAACAAAGAAAAAAAAGCTTTATGTAGCTTTAGGTACGTTTGTGCTTCTACTTTCACAATGCGAAACGCCAGGATGTGGAACGACTTGCCGGAGTCTGTGTTTCCTGCTCAGTACAGTCTGAAGGTCTTCAAGTCACTGGGATGAATAGGTACCTAATGAACAAATGAGCTCCATCGTAGACCACATCGCTGCTTAACATCAGGCAGGATGGTGGTCAAACGCTTGTTCATTGTGTTTAAAAAATAAATGTGTCTGTCTATATGTAGAAATATGTACATAACTAGTCGCTTAAAGCTGATGATTACGCACTTTTTTATTATTTTCTTCATTCGTTTTAAATTCGGTCAAGTTTCTTATGATTACAAATATATCTTAGTAGGTAATACATAGCGTAGATGTTATCGGTCAGATTTTATCTGCGCGATAGAACATAATTACAATGCCGAATATCGTAAGTACGTCTTTACTTCAGTAGTTACGTCTTTACTTGATAAAGTAACAACCGCGTTGCGGAGGGGAAAACTGTGTTTGACGTCTATAGGTTTCTAGTTAATATTTCTACCACCTTCTCTCTCTCGTCGATTCTTTTGCACCAAAATATATGGAAAATTATGTAATTTTATGACAGTTTGAATCGAACCTTACCCAGCTACGCAAATAAGGGACAGAAAATATTTATTTATTTACACACACAACCCTTACAGAATAAATCCTAATACGTGTGGAGAATGCTTAGGTTATATTACATATTAAATACACAACTTAACATTAAAAACAAAAAAAAACACAAGAAAAACTTTAAAATTTAAACACATCTACGCCGACTTTTGTATCTATAACCTATATCTATAACCTCCAGGGTTTCAAAATTAATTTATCGCTTTTAATATGGTGGTATTAGTGTAAGTGTAATAATGTGCTGGTGATGAAAAATAATGTAGTGAGAGTGAGAAGTAAAGGAGAGGACTCCTATTTGATCATTTTGTTATTCCCGTATAATGTTCCACGCAGCATTGAAATGTGATGGTCCACCTTCACGTTTTAATGTGTTTTTGACACGACTTTGA
>SJJU01023901.1:4793-15997 GCA_012932125.1 Conopomorpha cramerella | reverse complement strand
GATATTTACCCCCTTACCAATAAACGCGTTGTCACTTACACAACGGTTATTACAGGTCTACTTGAACTGGTTATTCCGTATTTGACATACAACTGACAAGTTAAGTTGAGCTTTGTGGATCTTCTAAATAGCAATTCCGCCATTATTGGTAAGGTTCCTTAGTCTAGGCTGTAAATTTTTGATAAATCGGTGAATATAAACTTGGCGTGGTTTTCTTATCCTGGATTTGGAGTCGAACGGGTGGCGTTTGCGAAGTGTGCGGCTGTAGGATAGGCACCTTCTTGAAGCAATGCCCAAATTGTTACCCGAAAGGTAATAAAATTACAACGGGGCTAAACCTTATTCACACTGTTGTCTGTAAGATCCCACTCGGCTATGAAAGCTATTACACGTCAAAGTACGGGCTTCAAAACTGTAGATCAGACCAGGTTCTTCTCGTAGTCCAACAAACGGCCAAAGCAGACGGCCTGCTTGTTGGGATCCTCAGTTCTAGATCAGAGAGAGCGTAACTGGGGGTCCAGTTAGGTTTCGGAACACTTGACTTTTGGTATACCGGAGGTGGCCCGGGTTCGAGTTCACGGCTAACTGGACGGTCACCAATGGGGACTCTTTTTAGAGCCTATGTACGCAACGCAACGCTCGTACGGTGTAAGGGACAACATCGTGATGAACAACCCGCACACCACACAATCAACCCACCACAAGGTGTGTGAATCCTATAACGGCGATGGGCTCACCCCCTGTCACGTTGGGTTAAATACGCTTGGTGAACCGTGGGTACTGGCTCTTTGGGATTAAAGGCGTGAAGTGTATTTATTTTTATTTTTTTTTCTTATCAGTTTAAAAATGAAATAGAAAATCGCCTCATCTCCTCAACTAAACCCCAACGCATCTCAGATATTAAAGTGTAAGCGGGCGTGTACTTAGGCCGATATCTCACAGATTCTCCGCTAGCCGGTCAGCTGTGGTTTCTTTAACTTGTAATTGTCGGTCTGTTACGCCAATTGAGGATAAATAATGTGCAATTAATGGCTGGCAAAGTCGTGTATGGACGATATAACACGTAGGTATCTGAGTACAGTAATCGACGCCGCTCGAGGTGAATAGAATGTGACCGAAAGATTTTTTTGTGGCGAAATATTTCTACAGTATGTTGGTGTAGTGGTCAGCACGTCTGCCTCTATTCCTTAAGGTCGTGGGTTCAATTCCTACCGCTGACAGGTACTTAGGTGATGAGCTTTTAAGTTCTTGTTGGATGTGTCTGGGTGTTTTATTTATATAGGTACATATTTATAAGAAAAAAAATGTATTTAATTAAGTATATTTCGTTGTCTGAATTCCATAACACAAGTGCTTTAGCTATTTACAATGGGATGAAGGCAATATGTGTGTTGTTGTAAAAATATAAAAAAAAGTACGCGCGGAAGGTCTAGTCATCGTCTTTTTTATGAGTAGGGGGAAATCGGTATACGAACATCCTGTATGGGGATGGTGACGCGGTAGTGTCAGACTTCTACTTGGTGCTGGGTAAGTCTTGGGCACCCAGCATTCTTCAGGATCCAAGAGCTAGTCACCGCCTTAGGTAGCGCGCGGTGGGTTGGGGGAGATAGGCAAACGTCTTCAATGGTGACGTCCCCCCGTCTCACGCCCAAGCATGCCTCAGGAGTTGACTAGGGATTCCACGCACACTAAAGCAGGTGCTCCTGAATATTTTTGATTGTGTCATCTGAACAGAAGCGGGTCTAGATTTATTGATATTTTGGCTGGCGTCTTCCTTGGATATACCTCGTAAGTAGGCTATTTCGGGAGTCCCGGTAATAATGTGAGAGTGCTCAAAGTGGGCATTCCGTAGGTTCTGGATCCATAGAACCTCCCCGTTGTCCCCGCCAGTGGTAGAGTGCCCATATAAAACAATACAATGAATAAGGAAAAATGCGTATCACTATATAAAACAAAGTCGCTTCCCGCTGTCTGTCCCAGTGTAATTGTATGCTTATATCTTTGAACCGAAACGTATTTTAATGCGGTTTCTTTTAATAAATAGAGTGATTCCAGAGGAAGATTTATATGTATATTTCGTGCATAATCTAGTAGAGAAACATTTAGTATCAGAATTACACACGTGCGAAGCCGGGTGGATCGCTAGTTAATATTTAAACTGAACATCATAAGACTTATGGTCAACTAAATTAAATAATATTGTAGTTGATATGTTTATTCCGTTTCACCAGCCACATATCGGATACATAGGTAGTGCGAATAAAAACTCAGGGACGATTTTACCAGAAACAAGTATTCGATTATTTTTTTTTTTGGCCGAAAAGGCGACGTTCCGTGGCGTGAATTCAGTGACTCGATGAAAAACAATATCGCGCCGTTCGAAAATCGAAAAATACACGCGAAATATTCTGTTTTCTGTATCTATATACGGGGAACAAACAGTACCCGCGGGCCGCAAACAAAAACAAAAAAACACATACCAAATTCTAAACTATTCATTTGAAACAATATGCAATATTTCTACCGATATCCACACTTAAGTACATAAGTGGGGTCAATAAATTCCGCAATGGTTCTAGGAAGTTCCATTATTGATGTGACAATAATGACGTCAAACCCTATTTATTTAGTATAGGAAACATACAGACTTCTTAGTACATAAAATAAATTGTATAAATATCACCTTCTCCAAAACAGTTTTCCATTAATAGTTTGTCAGTCACACTTAGGCGGTTGGTAACCTATTTTAAAACAAACTAGATTTTTTGAACATTCTTACTCGTTACACAGGTAAGTATAACAAAAATATGAGTAATTAAGTAGAAAAGACTGATAAAAGTATTGAGTATATAACCTTCTTGATTCTTTCTCAACGATGGTAGAGACTGTAGATTTCAATTTTGTCGCTGCCACATTTATATATCTTATGTACATGTTTGTAGGTTTTTTTTTATCACTATGAACAAGCGTTTGACCATCATCCTGCCTGATGTTAAGCAGCGATGCGGTCTACGATGGAGCACACTTGTTCATTGGGTACCTATTCACCCTCGACTTGAAGACCTTCAAGGTTTTGAGTACTTTTTACGTCACCATCCGTCAAGAATTCGCAAAAAATACTATTGTAATTTATAATGTCTGTAACGTAAATTAGGATGTTAGACTTTTGTTTTTTCTCAGGTTCCGTTTTAAGGGTTCAAAGTGCAATCATTGAAAATTACAATTGTAGATTTTTCTGACACGGGGGCCTGGTCGATGCGCGTCTGGGGAGATCTTTTATTTCTAGGATCGTCATTCAATGACGTCACAGCGGCACTGTAACGTCATTGTCATTCCTTCGTTGTCGGTGACGCTATTGACTCCGCGTTTGTGACGCCTGCCCCGAAAGTCTACCCTTAGGTAGGTACGTTCATTTGCTTAGCAAGTGCCTCTGCCTATGGCATTTAAATTACGTGAAGTGCTACTAACATTTTCTTTCATGTTTGTACGTAGTTATGCAATACATATGAGTGTTTACCACGCAAAGTGGTAAAAAAAAATCGTGTTGAAGCCCTTACCGTATAGCCTAGGTATTACTCATCGTACTAACTTTTCGGATATATTTTCGGGGAAAAGAAGCGGATAAACGTGCGAGCGGCATGTAATTTTTGTTCTTAACCTTTCACTTTCATGCAGAACCTTATGCGTATCATCGGTAAGACACGACATTTTATAAACTGCACATACTTAGTAATGTGTGAGGTCCTACTATACTTTCACAATGTAGAGTACTGTACTGTAAAATGGGGGTGAATCGAAACAGCCGAGTGAAGGAACAAATTAGTTCATCGAAATAATTTCTGAATGAATTTGGTCTTTTAATTGGTTCCGACATCGTTTCCTTATCAACTTGAGTCATTGTAATGTATTTTATGCATCTTTTTAGTTGTTTATATTCCGAAGATGAACATAGAAAGTTTATTCGTGTATTCTTGTGTACAGTTAATTGTTATCACCTAAGCTGATAAAATGTAATGTCCTAGTGACAGGTCTTCAAGGAAATATGCTTATTTTGTATACACATGTTTACCAAAGTTGTAATTTCTAGTATATTTCTGTATTCTGTCCAATAAAGAAAATAAATAAATAAATAGAATAAAGTAATTGCGCCTCTTTCGTTTTTTACTATCTTTGATAGTTTTTTTTTAGAAAATTCCCCAATGAGAATGAATAAAAAATGTGATTTCACAGTAACTCCCCTTCAGGTGCTTCTCAAAAACCTTCTCGCCAAAATTACGAAGTCGTGTCCAGTCCCGTAGTCTAAAAAACTTTTTTAAAAATTGCTATTCGTATTTAGTCTTGAAGACGCCTGACTAATAAAAGTTAAGTACTTAGTTACCGCCGGAGCGTGACCCACGATATAATGAGTAGGTACAGTATGCCCCTACATAGGTAGATAAACTTTAGGTACACTGCTCTGAAAAACGCCGTTGAAGTAACGGTACCCTAGCTACGATGTCAACAAATTTCTGGACACTACAAGTATGTATAAATAAACATTATAAAGAAAAAAGAACCGATGTCGACTTCTAGTCGCCACTACAATTTGACGTCCTTGATTTATCTGGTCTGTCATTATGAAAACTGCGTAGCAGGGTAATTTTAGATCCAAAGTGTGATTTTATTAGTAAAAGTGATAGATTGGTGCTACGCGGCGTGCGAATCTAGTTTTGTTTGGTCTGAGCTTATAGAACGATAATGAGTTGCGAGTACTTACAGTTTTGTATCTATTTTCATACAAAATTTTAGAGCACAGACGATTTACTAAGCACCCGTTAGAAAAAAAACACAGAAAAAATTTGCCTTGAAAAAAAGTAGGTTACTTCAGTTCACAACCCTTCAACACAGAGAGAAAAACATTTTAATAAAATTCTTGAGCAAACATTAATGAAGTCGGCAGTCCTACGGGTAACATATTAAAACAAGCTCATCCATTGTGCGTACTGCTATTATGATTTTAACCCTGATAATGCACGGGAAATGACGGCAAAAGAAATATAATTCGCGTAACGATGAAAGGGTTACCGGGTTCAGGCCGGTCGGCCATGTTTGTTACTAAACCACCAACGAATTTTGACCTTTATTACTTAGTCTATCTTGTAGTTTAAACGTTCAAAGTGCTATGAAAAATGGGTAGAAGGATTTTGCTAAAGCTGATCTGTTTTGTTTTGGACTTTTACGTGGTCTTGCGTCGTATAGCTTATTTCTACGTAATAAAGGTCAATTTTGAATGGTGTGCCCCACCGTTGCACGGGAGGCCAGAGGCGGAGGGACGTTACGGATATTACAGGCCTTTTTTGCGTTAAGTATTGATATTAATGCCTTTATGAAATTTTGACAAAATTGCGCGGGGCAGTCGGTTGACGTAAAATAAAAGGTTTTTTTTTGTAGCTACTTAGTAATGTTTGGTTTAGATTATGGTATTAAATTAGGTATAGTATCATAGATGTTATCGTAAAAGGCGACCCAATTTATCATCATTAGTCCATATTTGAGCACAGCTGGACATAGGCCTCGTGTGTGAACCCTATAAAGGCGATGGGCTCACTCCCTGTCACGTTGGGTCAAATACGCTTGGTGAACCGTGGGCATATGCTTAGCAAATTCCTCTGCCTACGCCGCTTTGAGATTAAAATGCGTGAAGTTTACTTTATATTATTACTAGCTATACCACGCGGTGTTACTCGCGTTTTTTTTTGTTCCTTCGTCAAGTAGCTTTTATTCGTTACAAACATCCATTCATAATAGTTGCAGCGTGATGTTATATAGCCTTCCTCGATAAATGGTCTATTAAACACAAACATATTTTTTCAATTCGAACTAGTAGTTCCTGAGATTAGCGCTTTCAAACAAACTCTTCAGCTTTATAATATTAGTATAGATTAGGTATAACTTAGGTAATAAAACTCAGATCACGAAAAAATTAATGACGAAATCAACGCCATGATACATTATCCGTTTACTCGTAACATCGCAAGGGGTTGAAATACCTCAAAACCTCTAGTAAAATCCTTCCATGATAATTAATATTGCACACACACACACACACAGACTGTGACGTAATTAACAGGTCGCCGGTCGCTCGCGAGACACGCCTGCCTCGGAAGGGTTGAGTCTATGATACCAGTCGAATTATTTTCATATAACCCTCTCGTGATTTATTCATTACGCAACAGTTTTGAATGCCTTGCATTGTTTTGCTGAGGATGATGGTTTTGGAATTCTACACTGCTTTTTGTATGCTTATGTAGGGTTAAGTTTTCTGATAGGGTATGGGAGTTGGACCTCAGGCAAGGTGCACTGATGATATACGCAAGATGGCTGGCAGAAGCTGGATGCGAGAAGCCGAAAACAGATCACAGTGGCGTGCAATTGGAGAGGCCTATGTCCAGTAGTGGACATGTATGGGCTGATTATGATGATGATGGGAGTTGATGGTGATGAGGATTTGATTATCTGTGCTGTGAGTAATTAAGACATAGATAGTTATACTCATGTGATGCACGGACGGTCGTCTAAGGAAGAGGTTTATCAGTTTTAACGAAACTAGCTTTGCCACTGAAGCATCAGTAAAGGTACTGATACACATGCTACTTAGTGGCATGCTTTTGGGGCTATTACGGTAAGTAACCACCACCGCGTCAAATATCTCAAAGCTTCGACTCGTAATAAGAACATTAATATTACGGGAATCGCTGCAAAAGCATGCAACTTACTAGCATGTGTATCAGTACCTTAAGATCAGTGGCGTGCCCTGGCTTTTACGACAAGGTAGGCAGTACTCCCCAAGGATTGACACCTATGTATAGATAACATGTCATTACGAAATATAGGTATCTGCCCACAAAACACAGGACCTTTGTTAGCCTATTTCGTGAGTACAACAAAAAATATCTAGAAATAACTATATTATTAGGTCGGGTAGCCAAAATACTAAGGTAGGCAGTGTCTTTTTGCCTATATGGTGTGCACGCCACTGAGTAAGATAGAGTTTTATATTGCGTGTAAAAGAACCCCGAGCAATGGTCTTAGAAACGTTGTTGGGTTCGTCAATATGAACAACTATTACTATGGCGACAATGGCGAGTAATCAAACGAACCATTTTCGCGAACCAAACGGTTTGCGTCTACTTTCATAGTGCGAACCGCCAGGATGTGGAATCTGTGTTTCCTGCGCAGAGTCTGAAGGTCTTTAAGTCGCGGGAGAATAGGTACCTAATGAACAAGTGTGCTCCATCGTAGACCACATCGCTGCTTAACATCAGACTGGATGGTTGTCAAACGCTTGTTCATAGTGATAAAAAACATACATTGTAATTTACCTGGAAATTACCACGGGATAAATCCAACGGCACAGTACCTACAACAGTAAATTAAGACAATGAAATTTATGAAACCCTCTTGATAACGTACCGGTATTCTTCGGAAACTCAAGGAGCCGTGTAAAAACGCCACTTAGCGGAGGAATGAGCCCACGAGTCCCCGAGGACCTCCCTAATGAAATATGGATCCCCTAATCTGTTATTCAAATAACAGGGAAAGGTGGCTAACGATGCCTTCGCGGGGGGAAAGAGGCATACAGAAAAGTGGGGGGAGGGAGGGAGTTACCGGAAGGCAAAAGGGAATGTTAGGTTGTAAGATCGGCGAAGTCTTTTCGTTTCGCTGTCCACTTTTTAGCGACTTAAAAAAAAGAAGTTATTTTTATGTTTGTTATATCAAAACTCTTGTTTGGTTGCACCGATTTGGATGATTTCTTTTTTTTTAGAAAGTACGCGCATCCCGGTCCTGACAATGGCACAGTAATGGATTATTTTGAAGTTAAATTACTTTAGGCAGCTAATTATTCTTAGATATTCAAAAGAATTTATAATTTATACATAGGTATAGCTTCGTTGAACGTTGTCATTAAACCCGTCTTTGTTGTAATATTTTAAATTCCATGATTATTTTAATTAATGAGATACTAAAAATTGATTAGTTACGTGTACATTTGAAATTATAACTGTTCTCTCAGAGGAAATGAGTACTCATTCTGAATAAATAAATTTAAAAAATACACTTCACGCCTTTTAATCCCAAAGCGGGGTAGGCAGAGGCACTTGCTAAGTGTCCACGATTCACCAAGCGTCTTTAACCCAACGTGACAGAGGTTGAGCCCATCGCCGTTATCGGGTTCACACACCTTGTGGTGTGCGGGTTTCATCACGATGTTGTCCTTCACCCGAGCGTTGCGTTGCGTACATAAGCTCTGAAAAAGAGTCCCATTGGTACACATCCAGTAGCCGGAATCGAACCCGCGAATCAACTGGACCACAGACGCTCTCGAATTAATGAATATACTCTTTATTGCACACTGTACGTTACAAATGTAAAACTAACAATGGTAAGATTGCAAAAGACGACCTTATCGCCTATAATTCTGGTATATCTCGAAAAAATATCACACAAATACTTTTTGTAGATCATATTCAAGTAAGTGAAGACTCCGTCGATTTTTTAAACGATTCCGAAGCGAAATTTGTATAAGAAAGTGATTATTCTAATACTGGCCGCCATTTGTTCGTGCAATTTTCCTAATTTGAGAATGATTAGTCTTTAGGCAACCATCTGTTTGACTTCTTGTTCATCAGGCGGGTACGCAATTTGGGGAATTAAATGGCAAGTATGTAGAATCTAAATATATAAAAGGAAAAGCTGACTGAATGACTGACTGACTGACATATCAACGCACAGCCCAAACGGCGAATAGACACTTGAAATTTGGTACGGGCGTAGCTTAGATACCATAGGGGTGCACTAAGAAAGGAATTCCTGAAATTCCCATGGGAACGGGAAAATTCTTTTGTATAAAAAAATCTAAACGGCTCAAGTTAGACGTTTGATACTGAACTACGCGAATGAAATCGCGGGCCGTCCACTAGTTATTTATAAATAAACAAATATTTTACAACAACACACACATTGACTTAATCCCATGTTAAGTAGCTAAAGCACTTGTGTTATTGAATTCAGACAACGACATATACTTACTTAAATACATTATGTTTTTCTTTTAAATACATATCTTTTTTAAATCACTATGAACAAGCGTTTGATCACCATCCTGCCTGATGTTAAGCAGCGATGTGGTCTACGATGGAGCACACTTATTCAGTAGGTACCTATTCACCCGCGACTTGAAGACCTTCAGACTGTACTGCGCAGGAAACACAGACTCCGGCAAGTCGTTCCACATCCTGGCGGTTCGCACTATGAAAGTAGACGCAAATCGTTCGGTTCGGTAAATGGCAAGTTCACCTGGTATGGATGACGTGCCTGCAACAAATTTGATATAGGTACGTAACAATAGAATTTGAGCTCTATTATTACGTACACATAGTTGAGTTTAAGAGACTGCAAATACCTATAAAAACTTTAATATTCAGCAATATTGGCAATTATCCAGTGCGTTGCGTATACTGTGACGTCTCCATGCCGCAAAATGAAAAGGCGAGAAGTATTTTTTTTATTTACGTAGCAAGGTAAGTCGTTCGTTAGATACCTGCTCTTGCCAATGAAAAAAAAAACAAAAGAAATCAAATGCGAACAAAAAAGGAAAACTGTAAAAAACAGTACAAACAAAAATCCGCAATCAAAAAACAATAAAGTTTTTAGTTTGTTTGTAATCCGAAAATCCTCAAAATTGCTGACCCTCTAACATCGAATACACCGTACCTCAACTGCAACTAGTATTTTATTTATTTGCCAAACGTATTTTGAACCTTATGCATTTAAACACTGCAAAAGATACCGTCAATTTTCGTTTGCTAAACTACTACCAAAGCTATACAAATATTGATTTCGTTTAGTTCGAAAATTGCAATAACTTTTTATGTAAAAACAGGGCCAAGTAAAGTTGGTCATATAGTCAATGTCGGCTGATTTAATACTTATATAGGTATACATGGTCGCGTTGGTTTTAATCTCGCAATGTCTTTTAGTTGACCTGCTGTGTGTATTAAACTACATACATTGTACGGGCCAAGTTAAATTGTGCAATTCACCATGTCCGTGACAGTACACTTATTGACAAGTGCACTTAGTATAGGGATTATGCAATGCTCTCGTCGCGCCATTCAATGGATGGTGTCATGCACACAGTGGTAATATTCAATGGGAAAAAATATTTTTTTTAATATTTTTTTAATTTTAACGCAACGCTCGTACGGTGAAGGACAACATCGTGATGAAACCCGCACACCACAAGGTGTGTGAACCCTATAACGGCGATGGGCTCACCCCCTGTCACGTTTGGTTAAATACGCTCGGTGAACCGTGGGTACTTGCTTTAGCAAGTGCCTCTGCCTACCCCTCTTTGGGATTAAAGGCGTGAAGTGTATTTTTTTTAAAATACGTAAAAAGATAACTCTATTGTGCCAAACCCGATGACTGCATAACACAGACCGGCAAACAAACACAATATTCAGATAAATTCAATATAAGCATAACGCACGTGTAATGCAGTCACATAGAGTTGTTGACAGCATGCCATGGGGTGTGTGGACCATCCCCCTTGCCTGCGGGTCCCCTAACCGGGGGACAGAGCTGCTCACTCCCCGTGGCATGTGCCCATCCACATTGATCATGGATTTGATTGACTTTTTTGGGTAAAAAAAAAACATGTTGGAATTTGTTGAGTTTATTTTTAGATTGTACAGATATAGTTAACTATTCCGAGCTCAGGCTAACTAGTCAGTTATGTCGAACCCCTCAATTGATCATGGAAATCATTGGTGGAGGCCTTCGTGCCTGAAGATGTTGATGACAAGGTGTGTAAAGTAATGTACTTAAACGGGGTGAAATAAACCAAAGGTAAGCTTCAGATTACCTTTACGTTGCTTGCGCCGTAATACCTGTTTTAAAATATTCATTTTTTTTTCAAGAAACGCACACTGACATTTTATTAATAGTTCAAACCGAGTACAACGATAATAAATAATAATAAAAAAGTAGTAATGTTCATATAATATCAGTGCCCGTTTCTCTAAAAATATTTACTAAGTACACACATCATGTCTAGCCCTAGAGTAGTCGCGCTATGAGCATATTGCCGCCCGCGCCATAAAACATTGATTATCTCTTGTCCAATAATCGTCACAATATCGTGTAACTCAGTAGCTGCCCCC
>SJJU01023899.1:0-12478 GCA_012932125.1 Conopomorpha cramerella | reverse complement strand
TTTTTATAAATGCACAACAATAATTGGGTACCTATCAGAATCTCATAAATTAAAGTTGTTTATATTAAAAAAAAACCTATAACGGTATAGCTTTTTAAACTGATGAAGGAAAATTAATGGCGCCGTTACTGCCCACAGCATCTGACACATCTAACATTTCTATGTCAGATAAGTTAAGCTTGTAACCACCGCACATGTAACTGTCGAAACGTCGAGCAAATAACAAAGGTAAGCTTATCTTTGGTTAATTTTCGCTTCTTTATACCCGTTTTAAACTTTTAATATTATCCATAATTGCATTACGCGTGGTCTCGAATATTTGTGTGGCCAGAGTATAACAGTATGGTGCGATGCTATTGGTGCTTTGTGCGAGATCTCGCACCTCATTAATTAAGGAAAATGCCGCAAATTCACGACAGCATATTTCGCGGCGTATCACAATGTTCATATTCGGATGAAACTGCTTGATGAGCGGGCGATTCCAGGAAACACGTACCTACAGCTTAAATCTACGAATATTAATGATGTGGACATCATTGTGTTTTATGTGGCCCACAGTATACATTTGTGTATAATCCCTTATTACAAGCTAGTAGTGTATCGTTGGACATGCTTTTGGCTCTACTAATAGGTATATGTACTAGCTGACGCTGCATACATTGCTTTGCGAATATAATTATTAATAGTTATATTTAATTTCAGTCATCAGCTATTATCTGCATGTATTATACACATATACTTTCCCCTAGAATAACTATCTGTTACAGAAAATTCCTTTGCGTAGTTTTAAAGATTTAAGCATACAAAAGGGACAGACAGCGGGAATCTAGGTACTTTGTTTTATACTATGTATTGATTAATTAAGTTAAATACGTACTGTTGTTATTACTCAATGGTTATCTATATATATGGCACTTAGTATTTTTTAAATATAGGTAAAGCTTTTTTGTTGGTGGAAACAATATTTTTCATTAAAAATAGAAACATGAAAACCAGAAAAGCAGATAAGTATTTTTTTATTGTTAATAAACTCAATCGTAATCGCCCCCAACGAACAATTTGGTACATGTATATCTCGTTACTGTTAAAGGGTGCGGACGGGGTTCATACAAAATCCCCCATGGTCCTTTGCGAAACTTGATACTAATAAATCATTCAAAGTGGTAAACCACTTTCTTGGTCGACCTTACGTAACAGTATAAGTTTAAAAAATAATGCAAGTGAACAGTCTGCCCTGGGGATACGTGCGTAAAAAAAACACCTACAAACAATGTTAGGTATGCACTTTTCTGATTCGTTCATGTATTTATTACCATAAGTTAGCCGAGCCTGCAAATCGTAAAATAACACAGTAATGTCGTACCACGGTCGCCCACAGAAATTGCATTTTGCAAATTTTATCACGAATAACAAATGAAATGTTTTTACTACGTGAAAAAGTTGCTCTTATTTATATTACGGTTGTTGCGCTGAGTAAGGTAAATAAGTGTTGATTTAATGTTTAAAATGTATCAACTTCAATTACCTACCTACATATATACAATATACATAATACTGATTCGGAAACAAGAGATCATTTATGTAATGTAGATGAAGCGAAAGCGGTGTGTCAATACCGTGCCAAATGGACATCTGTAGTCTCTGCCTACCCTGCTGGGAGACAGGCGTGAAGTGTATGTATGTATGATTCGTAAATACCCTTTTGAAGCTGAAGTTTCTGTATATATATATATATATGTAAGTATGTATATATGTATGTATATATATATGTGAGTTAATTTTAGCTGAGGTGAATGATCCGAGACGAAAAAAAAAATCGATCTCCCGATACAAACTCAGCTTTTTGTATGATGAGGTAGAATTTTTGGGTAATTTATGTTTGTTCTATAGAACAAGGTCTTATTAAATATCATTAGGTTCTTTATCTATCCTTTTCTTTCTCTAGGAAAAGTGGGAGAGAGAAACTTGTTCTATACAACAAATGGAAATTACTCGATAACTTTTTTCACAACCCTGTATGCTGGTTTCCAATGGCTAAATAAAGGTAGACCGTTGGGAACAAGTAACTATCAATACAGTGATATGGGTCCGGTACAGCTGATTCTTTGACATATTTTCAGGAAATTCCATTTGAACATATTCAAAACATCTTTAGGAATCTACTAAGACCATTATAAATAATATCTATAGGGAGCTGCATGTTTGCTATTAAGTTCCATATTAATGTAGTCAATGGTAAATTCGGTCTTCTCCATACATTACTTACCCTCCTATCATGTAAGAAGAAAATAGGTTTGTCTTCGCAAACGTCTATGTCATTTCAAAGGATTGAAAAAGGCCACTACTCACAACTCAATAGTAAGTTACGTATTTTAAAACGTTTAAGGTAGTATTAATATGAAATGGCGTTAGTGTATACCAGCTTACCCTAGTCTACGCCACCTAATGGTTGAAAATAAGTACCTATCTACCTATCTTTTCTCCATGCTTTAAAAAACGCTTATCATACAAACATATAAAAGACAAGCTCGAGCTTACCTTTGTTATTTTACACGGTGAACAATATTGAGTTATAATATGTCCGTGTGCGTTTCACTAAAAAATATAATTAAAAAAAATATGTAAACAAATAAAAGGTCTGAAATATAGAAAGGTTTCTTTGATAGGCTGTAGAAGACACCTAACTCTACATTTTCAACTTCTAATATGTGTTTTACTGAAATGTATGTCCCTAATGAAGGTTTACCAATCTTTTCTGTATCACTTAAACGAAATCTCAAAGTCTGCGTCGAGCAGCATGCTCTCCACGAGCGTTAGGTTGGCCATTAAAGAGATAGATAGCGGGAGAAGATTTTATTTTATACTATGCATTGATTCTTCTATAGTTTACAAAATATTTTTAACGAAGGTGTGTCAGGCACTGGACTCCGAGCGCACTTCGTTCCTCGGGATCTCGCACGAGGTAACATTCAGCGCCATCTGTCGGGACCTAGAGAGACAACTGAGCATCGCGGTGTGGCAGCACAGCGGCAAGCCAGACCGGCCTGTCAGACGGTACTTCGACAAGTACGAAACATCATTCACGCCTAACGCGAAAAGCGGACAGGATTTCTTCACTGGAAAAATAACCTCTTAATAAAAAGTTTTATACTATATCTGTATCGGTATAATTACTCGTTCGTAGTTCAGAGACATGCTCGTGTGTGAATTGTCCTGTGATACTAATATTATCCTGCTAGTTCCAGTGCAGTTTTCCTAGCGTCAAGTTTTTTCTTTTTTCATCTCCACACAAACCTTGAATCACGTCTTGACTATTACATAGATCCACGTATATTCATAAAATATAATAAGTAATATTAAATATTCATAGAGAAAGAAGTTATAACTTACGAGATGTGTGATGTATTTATATTGCAATATTTTACAACAAAAACCAAATATTGGTGGTAATATCAATCAATATAGACCCACGGACTGGTTCGATGCTCACTCCAAAAACAAGACCATGTAATACATAATCAACGTTTTTAGAATAAAACGAGACAACAATATGGACGATATGCAGGAATTCTTCACTGCAATAATATGGAAAGATAAAGAGACAATTTCTTTTGTCCCTTACTGCGTAGCAGGGTATTTCTGGATCTAAACTATCAAATGAGTGGTAATAGTGACAGTTTGGATCCAGAAGTACATAATTTTCCATACAATATATTGGTGGAAAAAAGACAGCTTCATGGTGATACGCGGCTTGCAAGTCTAGATTTGTTTGATCTGAAGGTTCGATGACATTCGTATCAGTGGCACGGTGACACCGCCTTGAATGCCGCAGGCGACTGCAGTTTGATTCACAAAGTGAGTGTGTGCCACGATGCTTGTCCGCTAGATGTTTACACTCGTAGCTTGGCTTCTGAGCTAACGTCGTAGCACGGGAATAACAACATCAAATACTACTGCACAATCGAAATCGTTGCGTAACTAGGAACAAATTAGTTCGACGGAAACAATTAGAAATGTTATTAATAATTAATGTTACCCATCTGAATTTTCACGCTGAAGATATACATTTTGATCTATTTTGACAAACCGATCTATTTATTCATCCGGGCGTTTCAATTCATCCCATTTTATGGTACATACATTTTACGACATAAACTATATTTCGTGTTGTTAGTTGGTAAGTAGTAGTACGGTTGTGAGTTGCTGGCGGCTTGAAATAACCTAACTGTGGGATTAACAGGCCCACCTTCCAACCTTCATTGGTTGAACCCCCTTTTTCCACAGCGCTCCATAAGACAGGATTGTCATACGCTTGTTCATCGTGTTTAACAAAATCGTTAATTTAGTATTTCGTTGAATATTGTTATGTTAGGTTGGCGAAATGTGGATGTTTTCGAAGCCCAGAACGGTTTCAACACCGCACCCACAACGTAACGCTTGTTCAGTCATTTCTAAGTCCCTTTCAAATGAAAGATCAACATTTTAGTAAGTAAGTAAACTATGCTGCTCCTGTACCTAATAAAGGAAGTAGACATACTTTTAACACTCATAAAACTAAAACTATTTCGATCAAAATGAGTCTGCATAAGCATTCTGTGCTGTTTAATATCAGTGTTCGTTATATACACAGCATGAACAACTTTGATACGCGATATGATAAAGTGAGACACGGCAGGCGGTTCGTTGACGCATACTTCCACTGCACTGGGAGTTACAAGCCCCAGGCACCTTCGCTTCCACCTCACCGCAGACTGATTCTCCGAATTGCGCCGAGTTCGGTTGGCTATCTGCCATGGATCATGGCTTCTATCTAATAAGCAGTTGGTACTGTAAGGAAGACACCACTGATGTCGTTTAAAATAAAACTTGAAACATTACAGTTAAATTTTAAACATTCTATTTCAGATTTTAAAAAGTAATTTAAATAATTACAACAAAAATCCGGAAACGAACGAGAGAGAATTAGATAGTATGTATAGTTATGCAAAATACTCGATACAGATAAAGCCAATACTAATATCTACCATTAATTTCCCAAACCTTATTTAATTATAACCTAACATTGTATAAACAAAAGTAATAAGTACGTAGGTACATTCATACTTAATACCACTTTGTCGAACGAAAGCCTATGTGTTACTATTTTGAGGCGTAGGGATGGACTTACCAGTGAACAATTTAGAAAAAAATCTTTTTAAAACTCGATACTAAATATATTAGTTGACGATCGCAGTGGTGTTGTGTTTAACTCACAGGGAGCGCTGTTGCCTGTTCTTCTGCTGGTCGTCTCTCACGATCCCCACGACATGAAAAGTTGGGTTCGGAGTGGTTCGGATGGGGACACATGTATTTGCCGTCACCACACGGTACGTTAAATAACTTATCTTGTATCACGTCCAATGGGTTTGATTGAATACATTTAGAATTCACTAACCAACGTCTGGAAGAAAGTCACCGAGTTTCGATGTTGCCTAGCCTAACAGTAATTGTTGCTTAGAGAAGGGTATTGTCAATAGTTGGCTGACTATTTGCTTAATACTGCTAAGAAACTTTCACCTACGGTATCAGAGGTCTGTAGGCACACAAGACAAGTTAATTTAATACAATGATGATCCAATATAAAATGTTTACCTAATTCTACTGATATTGTGAATACATCGAATAGTTTACTACATGAATGTCTATGTCTATTACTTAACCGAACACAAAAAAGGAGGCAATTCTCTATACGACTGTATTTTTTTATGTTAATTACATCAAAGTTTTTTTGTTTGAATGTTGGTGACTCCCATTTGGCTCCATATAAATTTGGATCAGTTTAAACTGAAAGAAAAACAAAAATACAAATCTGTCAAATTTTACTTGTTGAAATCCGTTCTTTTTTTTTGTTATCCACCGTATAAATTTAAAACTTGTTTACTGTGTTGTAAGAACGTTCAGTAATAAAGGTTTACGGACATTTAAAAAGAAACACTTTGTAAACGTCAAAGAGTTTGCATCAACTGTAAGTTGACGGGATATTACGGCAAGAAGAATTGACAAAATAAATCCCTGCTCAATTTATTCCACGTAAAAGTTTATAAAAGGGTTAACATTTTCTACGGAAATGAATTTGTGTTTAACCAGCTTGTAGGTTACTTTTAACACATTTTTAATTAGTAATCATTTAAAAAAATAATGTAAAATGAATCCTTGCATACATTTTCTGCTAAGCCGTGTGGTGACGGCGAATAGAATACATGTGTCGCCACCCCAGCCCGTCTTTTTCCCGTCTTGGGGGTCGTAAGAGGCGACCGAGGGATCTTTCCAGAGGACGGGCAGCAACGCTCTCTGTGAGTTAAACCACAACTCCACTGCGATCGCTAAACGTGGCGATTATTGGCATTTTCCCCCAAATGATCATAGAAATCGTTGGGGAAGACCATCGTCCAGTGGACGTCATGTGGCTGATGATGATACCTATCCTGGGTTTCAATGGACGGTTTGCTCAATATACGTATAGGTAAGTTATTGGACATCGAAGACTGTATTGTATACTAATATTATTAACGATGATGTTGTGAGTGTGTATGATTGTTTAGTTCTACACGAATATATGGCTGGAGCGATTTTGATAAAATTTGGTATGGAGTGAGTCAACACCCTGAATTAACACTTCTTTATTTTTTTTAGGTTATGGTTTACCTCAAAATTCCCACGGAAATGGGACAAAATATCAGCTAGTTCAATATAACACTACACCGTAACGACATAGCTTACCACTGTAATTCCGAAGTCGGTTATTTCTTGTTCTAGAGCAGAATCTTTTCCACTCCCACAGCAAAGTATCGAAGTTTACGACTTTCCCGAGAGCTCGGAACTCACTCCGCTAAACGGTTTGTATTACATTGTAGTAGCTACCTAAGTATCTTCGCGGGTAGTTCACTCCCCGACACTAGTATCCCAGTTGGCAGCTTCGAACAAAACGTGCCTCATGATATCGAGAAAACGCAATTTCTGCAACTTTTATAAGTAAGTATAAAGTACGGGAACGGGGGAAGTTTGGGTCAAGTCAGCCGCAGACAATGTGAACTGTTGCGAACTGAGGCTCGGTGTTAGTTACTCGACGTATACTACCTGCTGTAGAACATTTTCACAAGTATTCCGTGGTAAAATAAATAGCTATTAGGTAAAGGAAGTTTCATACGTACAAAAGTATGTTAGTGACGTCACAAGTAAAGTCTGTATATTTGTTTTTTAAAGAAACGCGCACTAACGTTGAATTATTAGTTTAATTCTGGTATAGGGTAAGCTGAATGCTTATCTTTGGTTAATTTCGCGCCCGGTTTAAACGGTTAAAGTAAGTCTATCTATTATTTTTTTAAAGAAACGCGCACTGACAGATCGTTGCTCCGACACAGTTACATGTGTCGTGGTCACGAGCAAACAACGAAGGTAAGCTGAATGCTTATCTTTGGTTAATTTCATGCCGGTTTTAACTATTAAAATAACTCTGATTATGTCTAAGTGTCAGGTCTAATCGCGTGAGTATCATATTGTGTGTTATGCATTGACTAGAAGTCCCGGAAAATATCTGTTTTTCCATAGTAATTAACTATGTATTCTGTGTATAGATATGTAGCTGGTAGGGGTATAAAAACAGATGTAAGCGGATTCTTAGACCTACTAAACATAAATATAAAATTTTATAAAAAATGTGGCACAAATTTCACAAAGATTTTTCGTACATTAAAAAAAAAAATGTTTGTATAGACAAAAATGAAATGTTACACAGCGGTCTTATTACATATTTATATCCATGTGGTGTCGTCATTATTCATAGCAAATGGTGTGCAGACCCTATTAAAAAGATGAACATTTATAATAATATACAATGTGACAGTTTCGCCTCCTGGAATATGATTTCCAGGCCTTGGGAATATTTAGAAGAAGAAATTATTCGGCTATAAGAATGCTAAGCTACTTTGATGTCGTTTCATATCATACATATTTTTTAATAAACTACGTCGGTCCATATGGGCACCCTACTGTACTGCGGAAGTGGTGGCGGTTTAAGAAGAACCCCGGTAGAAGACGAACAGGTACAATATACCTTGTGGCGTGTGTCTTTTATTCATCGAAAACTACAGACCAAAAATTTGTTTGAGGAAAAATCGTGCTTGTTTTTATTTAAGTATGCGTTACGTTACGTTGTATAATATGTAGGTAGCATATCTCACTTAGATGTTTTTTTCTTATTATCAATTTAAAGAAACAAAACTGAAAGGTATTATCCGGTAAAAAAAGAAATGCTTTCTTTAGTATAACATTGTAATCAGGATGATGTAAAAAATTCTTCACGTATAAGTATATTAAGTATAGCATAAAGTTGCAGCAAAAAGCGGAGGCAAGCTCAGTCTCCTTTAGAGGCAAAAGGAAAAGCGTATTTTTTTGTACTGAATTTATCTTTTTTTTCGTTTTTAATGAGACAAAAGTTTGTGTTCTGGTTTACGAAAAGCGTTCTCTGAAAAGGATAGTCAAATGCGGGCGGTATTTGTTTGTATTCATTGTTTGAAATGATATCATATTCGCCCAAAAGCTGTATTATTCGCGTTTAATAATAATGTATTAAAAGCTTTTATTTAACTAGCAATTTATGCATGTAAGATGTGTGCATTTTTGCAACTCGATTTAGAATATTCAATTCAAATCTAAGATTTTTGTCATAGTCCATGGACTTATGTCCTCAACTGATTGAGCTGGAATATTGTCTATACGTTCAGTTTGTATGACAATGCATGGCGTTTGTGTGATTTTTTTCTAAATACGACACTTGCATAACGGCTTTTATCTCACTGCTTACCACGTTTTGTTAAATACAATAATAGAAACAAATGAACGAATATATCATTTAATTCACACCGTAGGTACATTACACAGAAAGTAAACCAGGCAATTGTTAAATTTCAAAAGGAGAACTTAATTTTGAAAGAGATTACTTCCAAATAACCTGACGTATACATATGTTAAACGAGTTCTCGAGTAGGCTGCGTCTCGGCAAACGGCATGTAGGACGCCCTCAGGCAATTGGATCTATGAAGATCTGGCAGAAGCTGGATGCGATAAGCCGAAAACAAATCACAGTGGCGTGCAATTGAAGAGGCCTATGTCCAGCAGTTGACAAATATGGGCTGATGATGCATACATAAGTTACCTAGATGGTGGAGCGTATTAAATGAAGCAATTGTTAGACTTCTTCACTAGGCACAAAAAGGTTACTTTATGTTTTACAGAGGTAGAGGTCAGAGACAAATACAATTCTATATTTTTGGATTCTGACATATCTTGTGCTTGGTACACTGCATGCTATTCACGTCGTTGGTTCAATTTGTAATTGGAGTTAAAATATTCGGCGTTCATTCGAATAGATTGAATTCCAAAGGCCCCGTACCTAGATTTCTAGACACATTATGTATGCTAATCCCGACTGTTCCGTTTCGTAGCAGTTGGGAAGTCACATCAGATGACTATAATGTGATTGCATCGAGTACAATAGTAGCAATGGAATCCAAGTATCTACATTTAGTTAGTAACGTTAGTAAGTTTAATTTTCTCCGAATGAAATTAGTGGATCGCCACTTCTGAAAGCGGTTTCGCCCACGTTCGTTTCTACGTTCGATTTCAGAATTTCCGGAAAAGGGTTGCTAAGGGCTTTTAACCCTTTTCCGGGCAGTGACGGGCTATAGCCGTCATAACAATAAAACTATATTGAGTCTTTTTTACTGTCCGCCAATGTGTTAAAACGTTTCATACTATAATATAATTAGTCACACTCTCTGATTTTTATTTGATTAAATTTACTGCCGGCGGGGTAGTGTCAGACGTTCACTGACTAAAACCCCGCTGATGGTCTTCAGTTATCGCTGGTGCTGGACGAGTCCTGGGCACCTAGAGGACATTCTTCAGGCTTCACCCGATGAGCTCCTGTAGGTTCCGTTTCGAGGTGGACGGTGATTCGTCCAAGTTCGTAGCCGTCTTTTTTCACGACAGCAACCGGCACGGCCGGACATGTGGACCATTTGAGCAGATGCAGAACACCCACCACCCACGCCGCCACCTACGACCCTTGTGTCCCCTCTTTTGGACGCCTCGTACGCCAGGCAGAGGATACTGTAGTCGAATTCTAATTATCGTATTCAATTTAAAATTCCCGGGACTACAGGGTGACAGGATTGTGTAATATTGTAATTAGTTATTTCTAGTTTCGGTTTGCGTCAAAGGACAGTCACGAGTGTCGGTCAACGTTTGACAGTTGATCAATGGATCAAATGGAGAGACGAATCATAAAAGTAGGTTTGGTCCATATTTTAACGTTTTCATTCAAATTGACACTATCGTGATTATTAAGTCGAGCTTGATGCCTTTTACAAATAAAAAAAAACATGGTGCCTATGCATAAAATCTACTATATAAAAATAAGTCGGGTTTTCCTCCCTGACGCTATAACTCCAGAACGCACGAACCGATTTCCACGGTTTTGCATTCGTTGGGAAGGTCTCGGGCTCCGTGAAAAGCGGGTAAACGAAACGAACCCATCTGGTGGCGAAACGGAGTTCGCCGGGTTTGCTAGTGGCATATAAAAATGACACACTGGAAATCTCCACATCGTTGTTGCATGAGGACTTGCATGATTTGGAACCCAACACCGTCTTGGGATCTCGTCTCGTCTTTCTCTCTTTGGACTTCGCTTTACGCAAATATGTGCCACCTAATCTTCCCAAGTTCCACCTCGAGTTGCGCCAGATGCGAGACAAGCCTTAGCGTGCGTCCGTTATACCCCCTGCTCCGTCGTTACCTGGTCTCCACCGTGACCAGGAATTGCGGAGTCGGACCTGGGGGCAGTGGCCTTTTCGTGCGTTTCATCAGAGATTTGTTTTTTAAATATCATAAAAGGGCCGAAGGGGGTCAACCAATTGCCGCTCTGTGAAGTAATTTGTTTCATGTAGGTAGGTATTAAATATCGGAGCAAGTTAATTAGGTACCCCGACCTCTGAGCGTGTTTGAAGAGCTCGGCGCGGGCAGCGATGTTGAGTACAAAATAAACAAACTTTCCAATATTGGAAAGCAAGATAAAAATACTTATGATGAAATGAGTTAAACCTGTGCGTAATTTACAATCTAAATGCGATGGCGTCCATTGAAGTTTATCGTACAATATCTTCTTCACCTTTGTGCTATATTTAGGAGAATAGATGCAAACACTATGGAGAAAACCAAACAAACATAGAAATATGCACATATCATACCATAGACAAAATTATCGTTTTGCAAATTGCCAGGATTCACTTCCAACACATTGAGTTACGAATGAAATACCATTATGTCACTATGGTTATTACTTGGCACTCTGAACATTGTATCGGTTGTTTTATTCGTTTTGCGAGTCGTAGAGAACGAGGAGAAGTTTTAGTTCCAAACCAAAATAACATATCTCTAAAAGCCTTACTGGAGTAAGGTACTTTTGTCGAATGTTTCTCTGTGCAACAGCCACTCAAAGTTTATTTAGAGACTAGTAGATACCTCGCGATTTCATCCTGGAGGTTCTTGGTACTCGTATTTATCATATCGGTCTTGTAGTTTTGTACTTAATTCAAACAAACAAACAACCAAATAATATGATTATGGACTAGATGTATCCTGGCGCTGTTATCTGCATATTACCCAATGCCGGTGGGAGTTACGGGATAAAATATAGCCTATGTATTTGCTTCTCAAATATTCCCAATTGTGTATATTGGGAATAATAAAGGTATTAACAGTGTTTCTCTATTATATGTGTGCATTATATTCTTTAAGAATCAGTCTATCTATTAAAGAAAACCGCATCAAAATCTGTTGCGTAAATTTAAAGATCTAAGCTTACATAGAGAATTAGGAACAGACAGCGGGAGGTGACTTTGTTTTATACTGTGTATTAATTGTATTAATATAAACGAAACGTCTACGTGGCTACGAGGTACGTGCTACGCCGTAGTCGTGGCGTAGCAACAAGCTAAGATTAATAAGATTTTAAGCAATACCAGTTTAATCATAGCTGGTGGAAGTACATCTCTGTCGAGAGAAGTGTTTGTCTCGTATGCAAAGAGATAATGGTAATTCCACGCTGCTGTGAGAGAGATAGCTCGTGCCGTCACACACAATTAGCCGAGAATTGTTTCCACACAGAAGACAAGGAAAGCGTTTCAACACACTCCCACTCAAACATTGTTTATACTTTAAATAGTTTTTCCCTTCCAGTGAATACCGAAATGAGGTCCCATTAAATTAATGTAGCACCAACATGCATTCTTACCTATTTCCCAGCGCGAGTGCGCTACGCGGACACGGAATGAATTTTACATTAAATTAAAATGTAGCGCATTAAAATTTTGCATTAAGAATATTTAATTTCAAGTATATTATCAAAAACCTCTCAGTTTTAAACATAAATATTTTGATA
>SJJU01023880.1:0-13393 GCA_012932125.1 Conopomorpha cramerella | reverse complement strand
TAACAAAAATACTGAAGTGTATTTTTGTTAAATAAGTAGGACGACTTATATACTTACTTCAGGGCTTATTTATTACGTCACATTAAATGATGCAGCTGATGTGTTTTGACAATTTGGCTTCAAAATGTGTGGATCAATATTACATTCAGGAACAGCTATAGCCTAGTCTAGTGCTTCATTAAGCTTGCTAGCGCTAAAACATGTTCTGTTCTGTCTTTTTTGGTACTAAAAACGTGAAAATAAAACCCCAAAACATAATTGCCAAGAGACATTATCAAAATGGTGTGTATCATAACACATTATGTCATTAAGTCACATTCCTATAATTTCTAATGTGATTTACTTTTGAATAGGTACATGATACCACCGTACCACATCATTGCTTAGCATTAAGCAGGACTTATTAATTGTCTTAAAATAAAACTTATAGCCGTAAAGTTGCCGTAGCATTAGGGCTTAGATGGAAAATCAAACTCCCTATCCATAAGACGCGACCGTACCTCGACCAGCACACGTTTTACGTCCCAGACCAACGCGGAACTGAAAAGTACGCACTTACCTAAACTATAAAACAGTGCTCTGGCAATCTGAAGAAAAAAAACATAATGTATCCCGTGACCTGATTGAATCGCCACCGTCTCCGTTCCACCATTACAGCAACACAGCACTTGCTTTTAAACACGCCGAAACTTTATTGCCGCCAATTTGTTGACAATCAAACAGTGCCCGACCATTCTCTCTTTAGGTAGCTTGACCAGCATCCTCCAATAGGCCAGAAAACACATGGCCCACTGACAAAGGCACTTTACAACGTTCATCAAATAGAAAGTAGGAATAGGCCGGCGCGCATCGGCAACATTAAAGGGCCAGTGTAATAAAAATCAAAAAATGACCCAAAAACATTGTTTCACAATCACAAGGGTTCCGGGGGTCGTAAAAATATTCCGAAGGTACCGCGTCCGTGGTGAAAGAACGCTACCGTGGGCTTTCTATAGAGAAAAAAGTCCAATATATACTCTAGATAATATTTAACATCTTTCAAGGGCAAGTGGAGACAATCGCCAGTGCTTTGTCTTGGAACTTAATTTACGAAACCTTGTAAAATGTATGACATTCGGTGATTTTAAAAAGTTAAAATAAACCGCGTGTAAACATACGGGCATACATTTTCTAAAATTCAGGTTTAGAGTATATAAAACATTTCTAAGCCAAGCTGTGGACATGTAAGTTAGTCCATGCATTTCATAGTTAATAAACAAATATGAAAACAGTGGTTTACTGTCGGTCGACGATGTTCAAAATATACCTCTATAAATTACTAGTGGACGCACCGCGATTTAATTCGCGTAGTTTAGTAGAACCTGCATCCCAAATTTCAAGCGTCTAACTTAAGCCGTTTAGATTTTTCGTATAAATGAATTTTCCCGTTTATTCCTCGTTCCCGTGGGAATTTCAGGAATTCCTTTCTTAGTGCAACTCTATGGTACCTAAGCTACCTCCGTACCAAATTTCAACTGTCTACGTTTCGCCGTTTGGGCTGTGCTTTGATATGTCTGTCAGTCAGTCAGCTTTACCTTTTATATAATAAGAAATGTGTAAACCAGTAAAGTTACATTTAGCTTAATTTAAAAGAACAAAACTTTTCTATACCATGGCTCGTCCATACATACCTAAAGGTCGATGACGTAAGCTCACCAACCAGCTCAGAAACTGTCGTGTCTTTGAAATCCGGATTCAACACTGCGGATACTAATCAGGGCGGCCGTGAGCAAATCCACTAGACCTACCTACTTCGCATAGGTACACAAATTGCATACGCCTAAATGGATTTGGCCCAACCCATGCCAGTCATTACTGGGCGGAAGCTTGCACTGGGCGCCAATTTCCATGCCCGGGTGACCAATTAACGACGCTTGGGCCCAAGAGACCCCATGTTACGGGAAGGGTTAAGATGTTTGTTATGATTTACGGCCGGCAACGGGTTAAGTGTGACGCCGGACAGGGTTAAGTGTCGTAAGGATTGTGGTGGCTTGGAACGGTTTCTCGGAGAAGTTAAAACAATCGATGGTACTGTAAATGTATGTTGCGTGGAACATACGGTTCTAGTTATGTTAACGTACAAATAATAATATTTTAAGTATTTCTGATGACCTAGATAGATTTGTGGTCAGGATACTTGCCTCTGGGAGTCTATAGTAGCGGGTTCTATTCCAGATTCCCATATATTGATGTTTTATTAATGAGCGTTTGTTGTATACGCTTGGGTGTTTTATCTACGTATCTATTGTTTTAAAAAAAGGAAGTTAGCTATTACTTCAATGTTATAAATGAATAGTCACGTTCGTATCAATACACAATAATGACACAATAATATGTTGTATTTTCGTGATCTGTGTTAAATTGTTTTCTCATGTTATAAACGAGATATTAATTAACATATTGTTATATCGTATTGATCATACTCTTTGAAAATTTTAATATTTGTGTTGAAATCAGAAATTAAATTAAGTTATACGAAACCAAAATCTGTGAACCACAGATCAGAAAAAAGGTAGGTTTATTACTTTATAAACCGACTAAGGTACGCGGTAAACCTTCTAACAGCTTCATGACCTGCCATTACAACTCTTATTACCTACAAAAAACACCAAACAAGAAACACCGCCCGCCCTAACTGTTCATATCTGCAAATAAAATAACGGTCTAACTAAACCGTACCATTCAGAAAGCAATATAAAAATCTCTTTAATTGTTTTGGGCAAAGTCAAGGCGTTATTATACTATTTAAAAAGTGGAGCGAAGCTGTAAACTTCGTCTTTTTTTTTTGATGTCCCGTTACTGTTTGAACTAGTTTCGGGATCCAATAATATTATGTAAATTTTTGTGCAAGTATAACGGGGCTGTTTGGGATGCAAAAAGCTAACGGTTTCTGGTGTAATTAGTGACGTCAGAAGACACCCGCCCGCCCTCATAACGGGATGGACGTGAACGTTAGTATATCTCAGAATAGTCTGTGCGAACGTAACTTAACACATGCGTGGACACTCGAAATAATACAAAAGAAGTTTTATTGTTTTCACGTTGAGAGGTAGGTGCATTGCTGAAAGGGTTAATGTAGATTTACTGTTGCTGTTATTGATAACTACTAGATTTTGTATATCTATCTTGATAGAACCAATCCGTTAACCTTCTCGGTCAGTATTCAGAATCTTTATCTTCGCTGTAGTAACCAGTGATAGGTGCTCAGCTTTATCCAATAAGTACTTTGTATAAATCCCGAATTAATATATATTTTCGGTTCAAATAATACTTTCTCATAGTTCTCATAAAAAATATTTTAAAATATACTCAATTCTTAATTGCATTTCACAATGTTAAGATAAAACATTAGTAGGTACAGACTATAGGAGGTACAACATCATGAGCCTTGTTGGGTACAGCAAGTGCTGATACAGTCAAATACTTAACAATACCATAACGATAACAATACTGTTTATGTTATAGTACAGTAACTAGAAAATATTTTGGCAAAACAAAAGTTTACCAAAAAAAATAATTTGCCAGTATAAATAATGTGGAATAATAGCTACCTATCTGTTTGCATAGTATATAACTTTACTAAATTATAGTACATGCCGTTTGCAACTATAATTGCCATAGTATGTACTAATGTGGCTCACAGTTGGCCAGTTGGATCACGCTGTTTATCCGGGCATTACCGCTGACTGGGCAAATATAGACATGTCGGCTCCCTGCACCGCGCCGGCCCAATCAAGACGTGCGGCTTCTGATTTATGACAACAGTGATAATGCCTATTTGTGCGTGTATGTGTGTGTGTAGGTGCCGTATGTATGTGTGAGTGTGCCAATTAATTATTATGATTATTATTGTAACGTTGTGTGTTTAACAAAATATGGTCACGTCATGATCATCAGCCACGTGACGTCCACTGTTGGATGAGGGCCTCCCCAATGATTTCCATAATCATTTGGGCGGAAATGCGAATAATCGCCACGCTTGGTAGGTGGGTTGGCGATCGTAGTGGTGTTGTGGTTTATACAAAGAGAGCGCTGCTGCCTGTCCTCTGGAGAGTTCCCTCAGTCGCCTCTTACGACCCCCAAGACGGGAAATGTTGGGCTGGGGTGGTGACACATGTATTCTATTCGCCGTCACCACGCGGTCACGTGATCGGAGCCATTGATTGGATTTATCAAATTTTGATAGAATAATTTTTATTGTTTGCTTCTCTTTTTGCATTGTTCAAACATTTTCAGGTAATAAGATGCTTTTGCGAGCAGCACCAGAGTTCGCTTTCTTGCTCATGATTCTCCACATTGCTCGGTCCTCGAGCTCACTGTTTGTGAAAGTGTTAATCATACAATATCCTTTTCAGCAACGCATCCACCTGCCAACGTGTGAACAATTAAACTTCGTTTATCTTGTTTCCAGTGTCAACGAATGTGAAAGGCTCCATTTTCACGGGCAGTTTTAGTTGTGGATTTACACGCACACAAAGTTTCTTAGGCTAATAAATTAATATAATTTTATTTTGTAGATTAGTACCTACATCCCGGCAAACATTGTTTTTCGGTAGTAAGATTTGTACCCAGTGTACTGGAACAAATACACCTTTTATAATAAAAATCAAAATTAGTCGGTTCAGTTGTTTTCGAGTTATATTTAGCGAGTCGTTCGCTTTCAGCAATTCATTTTTATATGTATAAATAAATGAATGTTATGTTTTGCTATTTATGTATACAATTGGTGATGTTCTGGTGGAAGGTGGCGTGAAAAGTACTCGAAGGTATGAAAAAAAGTACATGTGAATGTAGATGAAGCGTAGCGGATATGTCAGGACCGTGATAAATGGAGATCTGTAGTATCTGCCTACAACTCTGGGGACAGGCGTGAAGTGTATGTATGTATGAAATACGTATTTTCTGTTCAGATAATCCTAGTTAAAATATTTCCTGTATTTACACATATTATGAATGGAAGTTTCACAATATTCACATTTTTAAAGCCTAATAAACTTTATAACCTAAATAAAAAACTTTTGAATTGCTCCAAATAAGTGTACCAAAATACTTAAATATTTGTAGATACGATATACCTATATATATTTCTTTTGTACCTAAAAAAAGAAATAAGAAGAAGTTTCTAGATATTTTTTTAATATCATCTCAAGAATATTTGTACACGCAATATTTAATTTAGCGATTTAGATAATAAAGAGATCAGTTAAGAAAATTTCCTAATTATTGTACGTAGATAACGATTAGAACGCTACGCAGAGAATCTAAAAATGTGTATAAAATACTAAAAACTACGCGGGTGAAATCGCGGAACATCCACTATTCATCATCATCATCATCATCAGCCCATCACCATCATCCACTATTACTCACGTTAAAAAAGGAAAACATTTACATTACCCATACAAAATATTACCTAATTACAGTCTCGCCAGTACACTTATGTTCGGTTTTCCTTCACTCGCACTCAGTCGGCAGATAGCAACTTTTCTCGCCCCACGATTATTCGATTTGCGGATATGTTTTCTGAATAGCAATAACTTGAACACACGAATGCGATGCGGTGAGTGCGGCTTGAAATGTGTTTCATATGAAAACACACTTTTAAAGTGAACGTACCTATCTACATATAAGTAGAAGACACAAGACCGATCGTAGTAGGGCGCCTTTGAGGAGGCATATATTCAGCAGTGGGTTGACATGGTGATCTATTGGCATTAGGCATTCGTAGTAGTTTAAAAAGGAAAACATTTTATATGACCCTACTGGCAATGCGATAGGGAAGAAGGAACATACATACATACACTTCACGCCTGTCGCCCAGAGGGGTAGACGGAGACTACAGATCATATATAAATTCACGCCGATATAAGGGCCTAAGTCTCCTAAATTCTCATAATTGCATTGCTCTGGCATCGTAGCGGAAAAAATGTACATCGCTGTTTTCCTAAGCGAATGTATTAAAAAATATTCTGGGTCTTATCATCCCATGTTAAGTAGCTAAAGCATCAAAGCAAAGGCATCGAAATATACTTACTTAAAAACTTTTTGTTTTCTTCTTTTAAATACTTACGATTGTAAATAATTAAAACATTAAAACTTATAAATAAAACACCCAGAAACATCCGGCAAGTACTTAAAAGATCATCACCTAAGTACCTGTCAAACGGTGGGAATCGATCCCACGACCTTACGGATTAGTGGCAGACGTGCTGACCACTACACCAACCGACCCGCCTTTTAAAAATAACTACTCACACACTGCTCATGGTACTTCTTCTTATGGTACTATGATGATATATGCTACATTATGATGATTATAGATTATTTGCATACTTTTGATGTAATTCTCGTAATAATGTTGAGCTTATTAAGAGTTTTATCCTTGAGACATTCGGCTAATTGGTGATAACTTACTGTAATAGCCCCAAGAAATACCTTTACACATTTATGTATATCTACTATAGTCAGGATCACTATGTTTCCCCCATCTTTTTCTATGTGCTAGTTTAAACAACGGTCTTACGGATAAAAGAAACTTTGTAACCTGTACGCACGAGCATTAACATGTATGCATTTAGAAATAATTCAAAGCCATTTTGCTCTTTAATTAACGATTGCTACTTCATATAATACCTATTTCAACATAGTAGGACACCTAGAAAGTCATATTCGCAAAACCATAACATTCCTATCAATACTTTATAAGAAAATGACTTTGAAATGTTACTATGTGAATACATGTTTATACACGTGACTGTACACCACCTATCATGTTGAATCACCTGTTGGACCGAACGCAACCCTGTGCCCCGCGGTTACACACGCATTATTTTATTTATTCCGCACCCGTAGGAATTTATAATCTATATTGTAATCTCTCTCTTACTCCCAACTAAGTTACATCAATACCCATCAGTATTTATTCCGTGAAAATCAAAATCATACACACTTATGAACATTTCCCATATTATCACAAAATATTGTGTTTAGGCAAGGTGGACTGATGATATACGCAAGATGGCTGGCAGAAGCTGGATGCGAGAAGCCGAAAACAGATCACAGTGGCGTGCAATTGGAGAGGCCTATGTCCAACAGTGGACAAGTATGGGCTGATGATAATGATGATTGTGTTTATAATGTTAGTAAGATGTAATGCCGTGTGGTGATGGCCAATAGAATACATATGTCACCACCATCCTTGTTGGGCTGGCCCAAACGCTTGTTCATTGTGATTAAAAAAAAACTTTTCCCGCCTTGGAGGTTGTAAGAGGCGACCGAGGGCGCTCTAAAGAGGACGGGCGGCAGCGCTCTCTGTGATGTAAACCACAACACCACTGCGATCGCCAACCCGCCTGCCAAGAGTGGCGATTATAGGCATTTCACCACGGCGAAAAACATTGGGGGAGGCCCTCATCCAGCAGTGGACGTTATGTGACTGATGATGAAGATGTAAATCGTCGAAACGACCGAACGGACAAATCGAAAAAAAAACATCTCTAACGATATCTTAAGTAATAAAGATTTTGCTACAATTTAATGCAACCGTGATTGGCGCCTATTGCCTAAAATCCTTAAGCCGGAAAAAAACATTTCTTCCGCATAACAAATCCCTCGTAATCCCCGATCAGCGGCTACTTAGCGAATCACTCCAAAGAAATCTCACGAAGAACAAAGAATTGATCCTTCTAATCCGATTATAGCATCATTAGGATCAATTTACTACGGACTTGTTTTTAAATCTTATTTAATCCGGTAGAAAAGTTATCTAATTGTGCAAAGAAAATTAATCTCTTCCAGGATCAGTGCTGGATTTTTTTTTGTTTGTTAGGGGTTTGTTGGGTTGTTTTGTGTTGCGATTTTGGGCTTAAGTAATACGGAGGTAAATATCTCATTACAAGTTGTGTAACATAGGTACTTATTTACCAATCTTCTTTCTTAATTTTGTGTTGGTATTTTGTACGATGGGATGTAAAATTTTCCTATACGTATACATTATTAATGTTTATATTATACGTTTTTACATACTGTATATCTTAGGATTCAAGTTATGAGAACAACTATAAAAGTTACGCAAAAACTCATACAGAGTAGACTTGGGATGTGGACATTAATATACTTTTAGGTTTACAGTTTGACTATTATGGCTCCAGAAATACTCTCTCAAAATTAATACCCGTATTTACTAGGAAAACATAAATCAGTCATTAAAAGGAATATAGAAACTAGTGTTCTCGTAATTGACGCCTGTTGCGAAGTAACAAGTGAAGGTGGCAAACTTTTTTTCTAGAAAAGTTTTTACAACAAAATCTGCTACAAATTCCACAAAACCAGATCGCATCGCAGCGAGTCCCGCTACACGCGACAATAAATTCGTCACACAGCCGCCGCCTCAACAAGGAAATAACACTATGCTAGTGAAAGGCTTTCACCCCATTGTTTGCCTTGTTATCCTGTTACTTTCCAAGGCGGGTGTACGGTACCTCGCGTAATTATTGTACCCGTAAAGGGTTGAAAATGTAACAGTCCGATCCGTTACAATTTATGATGATAACGGGAGAAACGTCATCGCTTTTGAAATGAAAGAAGGAATAGTTTGATGCAACAGTGACAATGCGCGTGGTACAGTTATGGGATGATGCTCTGTAACGGGACGCGAACAGAGCAGGTTTTTTTTTTGTTCAGTGAGCTACTTTCTTATTGGGATTGATGACGTATCAGGACCGTTTGAATAACTGTAGTCTAGGATTTGTTTCATCATATTGTACATTTTTTTCCCTAACATGCTACTAGTACCTATATGCTCACAGTGTACTAAAAGTAAAATTATAAGTTTAATCCTATATTGCTTAGAGATTGTAGAGTTCGTAATCATGTTTTCGTAGGTAATAAAATATACCAAAACCTTTATGCGAAGGTTCATATACCGATTTTACGACATAACCACTCGCTCCCTTTGATCAATTATTTTCGCCAGCAAATGGGCATTTCTTATTATCCTCATAAATAATCTTTGTTATTGCCACTGTTGTCACTTTTGTTCACAATTTCGGCTGACATTTTGACAGAAGCCGCGCGGCAATTGTCCACAATTTGGCAAAAAGTTGACCCATTTTTTTTCTGTTCATTGTTTAGCATCTCGTGCTACCGGAGTTACTTGAAGGACGTTTGTTGTGATTCTGTGATCAGTTTCAGATTATTGTCCCAGAAATTCGAGATGAGAAAAGAATTCGTCTTGGGATGTTTTGTTTATTCCTGCGTTAGTTATATTCACACAAACTCAAATCGTCTTAGAATGCAACTTGTATGTCAACTGTTAGGAATGTTTCAAATGATTCTGGGGATTACGGTTTTAGGGCGATTCCCATAATCGCTTATATGTTTGTTACGAGTCGAATCTTTGTCAATTGACAACATTATGTTAATTTACGGTAAAAGCATTTAAATTTAAAGTAGCATGTATTCCGATTTATATGCTAGACTTTTAACAATTTCATAAGTCACCGTTTATTTTTAATCCCACGGTCGAGAAGTTCACTTCCCAGTGTGTGTGTGTTTACGCTCCTCTATCAAGAATTTGGTAACCGTGGGTATTTGCTTTAGCAAGTGCCTCTGCCTACCCCTCTTTGGGATTAAAGGCGTGAAGTGTATTTTTATTTTTTTTATTTTTTATCAAGAATTTCCTAAAAATCTAAAGTGACAAAAAGTAAAAAAAAATCTGTATTGCGAAACAAAATTCTACGTTATGGATAAATTGTTCATGCAAAACCCGTTCCGAAATGACGATTCTCTTTATAAGTATTTCCGACCACATTCGCATTCGAGGCACAGACGTTCTTCCCCTTTTTGTTTCCTAGTTTCAATGCACCCACTTTGCTACTTTTGTGACAAACCATAGGGGAGACGTTCAAGTGTGGCGCAGGATGTTCATATTTTATTACCTAGGTAACTGGGAGCGTGTAAAGCTTTATTCTTTTCAAACTTCGTCCTATTAGTAAACATGGAAATATTTTTCAAACTGAATTCTACAGGATCGTCACATGTGGACTTTCATTTATATAGGAATAACCATCCATAATGTGGTGAATAATTTTTGGCGACTTCATGTTTCCTAGTTTACTTCTCTTCTGCCTGGTATTCAGGATTAGCTTTCTATGATTAGTTATAAGTGGTATAGTCCTTTGCCCAACACAGCAACAACATAGGCAATGTAACAGTTTGGAGATATCAAGCGCAGAGCATCTTACGTTATATAGCAAAAATGTTATCTGATGATTCAGAGTTTTAAGTGTACAATGGTAAAAGAGGTTCCAACCCACGTCACCACCAGCATCCATCATTCATCCGTCACCAAGAACTGACGGCAGGAGTTCTTGGTGACACCTCAATCGTGGACCCCGCGGACCTAATAAACGTCCAATTCTACACGACTAAAACAACCCATAGTCCACCGTGCACCATGAAATCGGAGCACAATGGCCGACAATGCACCTAACTACATTTAACTTCCAAACAATCATACAAAAAAAAAATCTACACAAGAGAGACAAAGGGCTCAAATTCTTTAAGTCTTTCTCAATGTATGTGACACAATGCAGGATTTTTGTCAAACTAATGACTATGAGACTCTGGCCGCTTTGTGGCAGTTTTATGGCACCCACGCGACACCATAATGCCATTAGTTCCACTGTTTTGCCAACAGCGTGCTCTATGGCGGACGTCTCAATTCCTCGAAGAGTACGAGAAATTGGGACAAGATTGAAGTGTGAAAAAACGTGAAGAATAGATGTGAAAAAACACAGAAAACGCGTGCCTCAGCCACCGATGCTGTGTTTGTTCAGATTCCGGTTAGTAGTGTGAATTACTTTGAAGTCGTCTGTTAAGAACAATTATTGAACAAAATTTGAGAAGTCTTACAACAAAATGACAGTGTAAAATGTGATGGCAATTTAATGTTATCCAGCTACTATAGCATATCTATATAGCTTGTACTCGTTTGAAAACCAAAATAGTCAAATAGTGAGTAGTATATCAGACAGGAGTTGCCTTTGGCAAACCTTTTAGGGTGTCCTCTGTAGAACCGTGGTCTACTAAATTATAAAATAAATACACGACCCGACTGCATACACCGTCTGCCTGAGTCCGCGTAATTTTGAGAAGGTACCTACGACCAAAGCACAACGAAACGATACTTACTTAATGGCGATGAAGCGAGCTCATTACGCTACCTTTGATGTGGATTATCAAATCACTGCCATATTTGTTATTCAAGTAGTCGGCACTCGTTACGAGCGACGGTGGCGCCCTCCCGAAATGTGACGGCGACGCATGGCGAGAATGCTTGGGGGCTGCCTCTCATTACAGGCCTGCATCCCGCCCTCTAGTACGATATATTAACACGTCCACGGCTTAGTGTGGATAAGATTTTCGTTTCATTTGCGTACAGTTCGTGTTAGACTTTTTGCTTCAAAAAATGGCGAAGTGGCGTTCTTTCAAACAAAAAAACTGAGGTTGTACTGTACCCATAGAAAAATATAATCTTTTTAGTAACTCATGGACATAGTCTCTAGTGGGCAGATATGATAAGCTAACAGGATAGATAACTAGTGGGTGAGTGAATGGCCACTTTTTATTCTTCTTTTTGCGTATCCCGCGCTATCTTGCGCTGATGTCCAAAGTCACTTTTATATCTTGATTTAGCTTGTAAAGCCTGTCTGGTAGATGGCTATGCTTCTCTGAAGCTCTATAGAAAAATATAGAAGAAATCCGATGCGAAGAAATAGTCACGTACACATACTTGGCTTAGCAAGTTTGGATAGATAGCAATTAGATAGCAAGTTCCCACGATATTTACTGACACCTTAAGGGCGCGAATAACGTGTAAATTAGTAAATAGACATTTGTTAAATTTATTCCATTACTAATTACATACATACAATCTCCTCCTCCAACCTCTCGATGATAAGTCAGATTATTTAACCTTATATCACTTAGTGAAATATACCTATACAGTAACGTGAAAACGTTTATTTCCACATCGGTCTCATCCTTTCCCTCGCGCCGCGTCATCAACAGTCGTATCCATCAAATTCGGCAAAATCAGTGAGTGTTAAGAGGGCGCATGCAACGCGAGCCGCGGGGTCGCCATTGTTATAATTTTCAATAAGGGGCGAGATCGAGGGGCCATATCGATCTGCAACCCCAGAAGATGCATCGAACCATACAACTATCTTGTGCACTCGGTTAGAAAAAATCTGACGCTATCGATGATGCCTAGGATATTGGAGAGCGGTTTTAATGCGCCATGCCTTACCTACCTTTTTTAAAATTCCATAGATTTTATATTCTACTGAACGATAATATTGTCGAGAAGTAAACAATTGATAGATGGTCTCGAGATATACTATAAGTTAGTAATTTAAGTAGGCTCCTGCTGATAAAGAAATTAATACAAAAGTTTGCCTATGTAACTCTTTGATGGTGATGTTACGTTGTCGACTTCTGAAACGATTAACTTCTTGTGTAAGATTAAATTATCATTTTAATCTTAACACCTAATTTGTTGTTATTAATCTTTAGTATGAATTTTTTTTTCTCTATTCTTCACAAATTGTCTTAGCCTTCGTATCTTGTAATTGCCCGCGAGTGGCTTCGTATCTCGTAATTTCCCGCGAGTGGCGATGATTACAGATAAAACTATATTCTTCCGAAATGCGAAGAGAAAAGAAATAGAATCCAATAGTACCGACCTAAAAAATACTTTCTTATCCTGCGTGTATACATCCTGGTTGCATAAGCTTGCAGGCTTCAGGTGCGGTTGCCTTATTTTGCTATTAATATGGCGAGAGTAGCTAATAGTATTCAACAATAACATTAGACAAAACTCTTCTTCATGCTTATTTACTACAGCGTTTAGCAGATATGCGATAACTACACATGGTACCAAGTATACGTAAACACATACGATGTACAATAACGAGATTTCCATAAAGCTGTAACGTAGCAAGGAGCAGCAATAATCCCACACTTGCTAACCCAATCTCCAATTAAATCCCCCGATATGCTCGGCAGGAGTCATATTTCATCAGAGCAATGTTCCGAAGCACGTGCATGCCCCACGTTGGCAAGAACAACTAACACGGCGCCTTACAACCGCCTCAGGCCTACAGAATTCCATTAAAACTCAAACAATGCAACCCCAACTAATATCTGGACTAAATCCCTAATAAGTATGCCATTGTGTGAGAGGGATGTGGACTGAGCGACAAAGAACATGTTATACTGATCTTTTCCAACTGTGGCGCGTATCTCTCTTTGTTCGTTTATAGGTAAATGTACCCTATGTTTATAAACGTAT
>SJJU01023874.1:0-12518 GCA_012932125.1 Conopomorpha cramerella | reverse complement strand
ATTATGACTGATTTGTGTTTTTCAATCCTGAAAACCTACTAAACTTTTTTTGGCAAAACTAAGTGATAAAGATTATAAACCTAATAAAAAAAGCACATCATACATATTTGAACTTTACGCCTGTCTCCCAGAGGGGTAGGCAGACATAATAGATCTCCATTTGTCACGGTTCTGATATACCCCATACCTCTTTCACTTCATCTACATTCATATACATACACTAGTGGACGCCCCGCGATTTCATTCGCGTAGTTTAGTAGTTAGTGCCTGCATCCCAAATTTCAAGCGTCTAACTTGAGCGGTTTAGATTTTTCATACAAAAGTACTTTCCGGTTAATTCCCGTTCCCGTGAAAATTTCTGGAATTCCTTTCTTAGTGCACCCCTACGGTACCTAAGCTATGTCCGTTCCAAATATCAAGTGCCTAAGTTTAGCCGTTTGCCTGTAATCATAAAAAATAATATGTCAGTCAGTCAGTCAGTTTTTCTTTTATATATATATTTAGATACATCTTTTCATACATGATCACCGGTTTCGAGTACTTTTCACGCCACCCTCCAATTCTGCCACCACACCTCCACCCTTCTGGAGCGACCTCTTCATCATCATAGGGTCAGTATATGGAACCTCGGGATAACCTTAAGTCGCATTTTTAAGGAGCATATATTACGTCACAAACTACCTGCTATCATATTTGTGCCCATAGAAATACCTCCAGGTTTCAGCTAGTATTCTCTATTTATTTATATAATAATTGCTCTCCGCAACAACATAACGTGTTAAATTGCCCACCTACAATGCAGTAATTTGCGCAATGCATGTAATCTTGGGATTCCACATCTCTCGTGTGTAATAGAATTGCCTTGTGCTTTTGTACTAAATGTTGTAGAATAAATTCCACGTGCATTACATTAGTTTACAGGATTAGAAGCGCTCTGTTGATTTTGACTGCTTCAAATTGGATGCGCTCCTTGTTTCTTGTGTTGAATTAGAAAGAGTAATATTATTTACTCTCTACCAACTTGTCGCAGATAGTCGGAAACGTTCTACAAACATTGCAACATGTAGGTAATTGTACCATGATATGCAATAAATACTGCGTGTAAGGACCTTAGAGAAGTGTAGAAGAAGAATGGTCTTAGAAATGTTGTTGGGCTCGTCGAATACGAACAACTTTTTATATGGCGAGAATGCTGGGAAAAGTAAAACATTTTGTTCATCTCCATACCAAACAGGCAATTTTTTTTTAGTTTGTAGTCGCTCTTTTAGGGGAATTCCTTTGCCAACGTATAATATGTTTATAGACTTACTAGCAAACCCGGCGAACTCCGTTTCGCCACCAGATGGGTTCGTTTCGTTTACCCGCTTTTCTGTTGAATTTTTTCCTGAATTTTCTTTGCTATAAACCTCACGGAGCCCGAGACCTTTTCAACGAATGCAAAACCGTGGAAATCGGTTCGTGCGTTCTGGAGTTATAGCGTCAGGGAGGAAAACCCGACTTATTTTTATATAGTAGATAAGCTGTCCCGGTAAACATATTTTATTGTCACAGTAGGTCACCTTGGGGTATTGGACGAAATTTCGCTGGTAGATGAATGAATATTCTTGAGGATAAGTCTGAGAACCCACTGTCGATGTGCATACCAAATTTCATAACAATCGGTATAGCTGTTTCGGTGGAGTATGGTAATTAACATGTAATACGAGAATTAAATTTGGATTCATTGATAGACATTTATTTAGATCACATTAAACATTTTAAATAATAAAGATACGACTTCAACCAGTACAATAAACCCTGATTTCCTTATCATAAGACCAATTATAAAATCTTCTTTCAAACGAAAATAACGATTCATAAAATATGAAGTTATCCGCGAAAATAAAAAATGCGTATACGGTTAAACTGAGAATGAGTCCCTTTTGAAGTAGCTTAATACTTTTATATAGTTAGAAACATACAATAATATTACGTCTGTCTCCCGGAAGCTTGATTTCCGCTTTGAAATAAAAGAAGATATAGATAGAATCGGTCCTGGCACTTTTCTTTCCATTATTATTTTCATCCACACCCCCTTCTGTAATGCGTTAATAATTTGATCACTGTATTTCCATATATTAGAATTTCCGGTTCTGATCTTGGACATGAACGTTACGTGACGAACCTATTGCAAACAGTACGTGATCTAGTATAGTATATACCTATTATAAAACTTAGTCCTGGCTGAATCATTCATGACTGACTCCTCAACGCCCAGTCCAAACCCTTGACCCTAGAATGCTGAAATTTTGCACAAGGGTTCCTTTTATAATGTTTACGTGAGATAAGAAAGGATGCGTCGAAATAAAAACTTTTCCGTCACCTGGCGCAAAAAGAAGACTTGGTCGGTGCACCCCATTCCCTTCCTAAAACCAGCTTGTACATCCCATACGTAGGGGTTAAAAAGAGGAGTAGAAGTTTTTATGAGAAAAACTAAAATTTTGGAGTTATGTTTCTGAAACTTGATGACACCGAAACTACGCGAATCAAATCGCGAGCCATCTACTAGTCTTGTATAGTTTAAAAATCATCGAGTGATATTACTAATCGTTTCCACCCTGTATACTAAGTATTAAAATCAAACCGGGAAACTCCGACACAGCTAACGCCCAAAAGTGGGGGAAAACTAATTTGGCGAAACTAACATATAGTATAACTTAGTGGGAAACTTGCGAAGTTTGAAAATTGAGGCAAAATATGAAAGTGGTTGCGGCTCGGCCTGGCCTACTTTACCACAAGATTCAGGCCCCACTTGGCTTTGGTTATTACTCCAACCATTAACTTGGGGTTAAGTGAAGATGGAAGAGCGGCAGTGCTTTCCTCCAAGCGTATGTACTTATGTAGGTAGAATCGCTAAGCAAATATTCCTCACGCCTTTGCAAGAATGTTGCTTTAAATTAGGCAAGTGGTGCCAACTATCTACTGGAGTATACCTAGTTAGGTGTGTACGTACTCGATCAGAGAGCAAGACTCCCTTCCCAATAATCTGTAAGTGTATATTCTGTAAGTGTATAGAAATCGTGGAGTCCTGAGACATGAGATGAGATTTACTTGGAAGAGATCGTTTTGAGCGTTGCCTTTTTGTATATTACCATTAACTGTATTGAACATTCTAATGTTCAATAAATAAATTCAGGGATAATCCCACCACCACCCAAGCCCTACCTGCCTCCCGGCGTACGGGCCATTGTCTGGAGAAGTGCGCATCTACTTGCTTTTGCCTCTTTTCAACGCACACGTTTTATTGACAAATTTATCTTTATCCGTCCCTGTTTTGTTGCCAACTCTCCCCCTTCTGGGCCATGACGACCACATTACGGAGACTTCGCGTCGGGTCCTCGTCGCGTCTTCAGTCGTTAACAGGCTTCATATGTTCTTCGAGCTGTATGCCAGCGATTAGCAAACTCACGCAAGCTTTCAAAATGCCCTCGACTGCTAACCAGGTCCCTAAAGTATATTGGTCCTGGGTCGATACGCTCCAGTTTAATAAGCATCTCATTCCTTGCCTCATCGTTTTGTAATCTGCATTCCCATAGTGCATGGTCCCTGTTTTCGCTCGCTTCGCCACAAGGGAACTGAGCGGTGTCGCAGAGAGTCATCCGGTGTAGTCGTTCTGTGAAGCATCTATGTCCTGTCAAGATCTGCGACACAATGTAGTCTGGTTCGATCCATCCGAAACTCAACCTTTCTGCAGTATTCGAGAAGAACTTGTGTAGGTCCCGACCATCAATAAATAATTTAATTCAAACTACCCTCAATTTTTAAGTTATACACTAATTGTTATTATTGTACCTATTACGTATATCAGTTCACCATCTTCAGGCGCATGATGTCCACTGCTGGATGAGGGCAATGATTTCCATGATCATTTGGTATTGGGGATATGCCAATAATAATAATTGGTTATGATCGAAGTGGTGTTGTGGTCTAACTCACCGAGAGCGCTGCTGCCCGTCCTCTGGAGAGTTCCCTCGTTCGCCTCACGAAGACCCCCCACGACGAAGGGAAAAGTTAGGCTGGAGTGGTGACACATGTATTCTACTCGCCGTCACCACACGGCTACAAAACATCAATAGTGTACCATCAGCGTTGCGTTGGTTTGAGAGCGTATCGCTTTCTCTATCATACCACATCGCTGAGAATGGGAGTGCTAGATGCCTCGCGTGAACCTCACTGTAGACAAGGGCGTACTTGACGACAGGATTTCCAGAAGTGTGAGATATTTGCAAAAGTTGTATAACTTGGATATTGCTTAATTTTTTCTACCATTAAAATAAAATACATTTTAAGAATTAGTGCTGTTATTCAAATCAGTGGTATAATACGGTAAATTTATGATGTGACTATAATAATATTGGGAATTGAGATCGTCTTAATCTCGGTTATGAATAATCGCGGGATTTTTTTGAAATCGCAAATTTTCTGAATAAAGTAAACTTTGTAAGATTGTAAGTAAGATTTGTCATCGGCTAAGAAGACCAGTAGATTAAATCCGATGGATGTAAGCGTGGGTTAACTTTGGCCCCTCGGCTAGTTAAAACTTTCCTGAAAAGGTAACACGTTCAAATTTCGAACTTGCATCGTATATTTTTTAAATTCCAGTAGGTACAGCATGGGAATATAGAAATAGTGCTGTAAACAAACTCTGTCACACCCTAAGCACGAGTGCCGTGCTAGACCCGCGGGTCGTTTAAATTAATTCAAGACAACAGATGTTCACTAGTAGATAACTTGCAGCCGTTATCTTTTATGAGCTGACTGTCGGGGCCATTGTTTTGTTTGATTGCTGACCGTACTAAACATTTACTAGAGAATGGGTTTGTGTAATAGCAGTTTCAAGTTCACAAAGTTCCCATGTTACTTGTTTAGATTCATTGTGACAAGTAGAAATGTAAATAATTTTAGGTAATATTCAGACCTCAAACGCGGAGCGCACTCGTTCTTGCAATGTTTAGCGGAAATTGATACATGTGTCAAGGTGGATAGAGTTCACATTGCATTGGTGGCTGGTAGAATGTGCGATTCTGCATATTATCATGAAGCCATGAGTTGAGTTAGACGATATGAACTTAATTTCCTTAAAAAACGTCAATCGTCTTTTAGGAAGCAAACTACGTTAAAATGTGATTTTAGTATGTTATTTATTACCACTCACATAATTCGTCATCGACTAGCCGAAACCGTTGAAGCTAGGCTTGATGATTATTAATTTAGTATGTAGGTAAGGTATGTAGTTTTCTGCGAGAACTCTTCAGAAGCCTGGCAGCAGCGCTGTCTGTGAGTTAAACCACAACAACACTGCGATCGTCCACCCGCCTGCTAAGCGTGGCTTTTCCCCCCAAATTATCATGGAAGTCATTGGGGGAGGCCCACGTCCAGCAGTGGACGTCATGTGACTGATGACGTTGGATTATACGAAATTATACTTATCTATATATATATAAATCATTGCCACTTTTCGTTGTAATGTTATAACTCCGGAACGGGTGGACCGATCTCGCAAATTCTTCCTTTGTTGTGCTTATTAATGACAGCCGAAGTTTCTTATGAAAGAAATAATTACATCCACTGCTGGGCACAGGTCAAACTAGAGGTTATACTAATTATATACTCATATTAATAGTTAAGACAGGACAACGTCTGTCGAGTCCACTAGTTATTTATATAGAGATCATGACGTCGCCACCAGGGCTTATGGACTGATGATGTGATGACCTCTTCAAAGTAAGAAATATAAGCGTGTTTTGCTATTAAACTACATGGATGAAGTCACGGGGCGTTTACAAAGTAGTAGATAATTGTATAAAAGCGGCAGAGAAGTTAGCCCAAAGTAAAGTAAATATTCTAACTTCTACGATAAACACGCTTGAACTTTGATCTTCGCAAGTAAATATAAACGCACGTACCTACATAATCCCTAGTGGTGATGTTATGTATGAACATCTTAATATACGGTACTAGTGGACGTCCCGCCATTTCATTCGCGTAAGACAAGCCATCAGGTAGTTCTGTGTTAACTGGCCTGTAAAAATATATCTCTAGGGGCAAAAGAGGCAATTGTTACAGTTTTTAGTATCCTATCAGTACTGTTTCAAGCCAAAAATAATTAAAAATAAATCATTTATACCAAGTGTTGTGTCAATGTTCATAATTAATTTTATGAAATAATAATATAATGTTTTGCGCTATAAAATGATTTTGTAATTTTAACCACAGCTTCTAACCACTATGTTAATATTCTGGGCACTTTTCACCTCAAAATAATAAACATAACTATTGTGTTACCGATTGAGAAACAAGAAGAAAGATATAATGATACTATGACTAGGTATCTGCCTGATTATCTAAACATCCTCAAAAGTCACCATGACACATCATCTCACGTCACTATATTGCGTCAGGTTCGATTTATGATCTGACCCAAATTGTAATCACATTTCCACTACCTCAAGAAAGGTTCAGGAAACCCCAGTCACCATGACTGTTATTTAATTTAACCTTTCAGAAAGCCTCAAGTCAAAGAGACGCGGCATTCACCTGGGACCACTGAGGAACATCACTCCTCTAAAATGACCGGGTAGATAAATTCATTAGTCGTGCACTTCTCTTCATTTTAAAACCGTAAGACGAACGACCTCAAAGATTAGGGCCCATTAAGACATATGGCTGAGTAGAACGGGATAATTTCGTATACAAATATCGAAAAATACATTATCTTCTCTTTATCAATACGTAGTACAAAACAAAATCGTCTGTCACTGTTTGTCCTCATATACATGAGCTTAGATCTTTAAAACTACGCTACGGATTTTAATGCGATTTTCTATAGCTTTTCGGGGAAGTTTTTTATTATGCATGATGCCGGGTCAGCTAGTAATATAAACCATTTAAAAATTGTATTTGCATTAGGGTATAAAATGCCCTTTCAACATAATAATTTTTCGCACATTTCTCGTATTATGGCAGTTGTTTATTTTTGTATTACACAAAAATTCAAAGACACAAAATATCTCTGTAAATTCGTCACAATAAGAAAAACCTTTGACATAAAACTGATTAGTTTAAAACAGTTGAACTATGCAACAAAACTTTTGATTTATGGTATCTCAAATCATAAAGGTTTCCCAACTTAAACTCAATTAAGATCAATAAAGTCGCTTCAGTTAAGTATAATTTCCATTGCAACACTATCCCTACATATTTTAGTTTCCTTAGATGAGACGTAATCAAGTTCATCAAAGGAATTAATTTGAATAGTGATGACATTTTCGTTTCCTCATTGTATAATAACCTACAATTCGTTTCAATAATTTCTTGTACACCTAAAATTTATGTTGGGTGATAATTCGCCCTTACAAAGGAATTTATCTTCACCTTTACTGAAAACAATATTTTGTAAGCACCTTGGAGAGAATTAATAGCATTTTAAAAATAAATACACTTCACGGCTTTTAATCCCAAAAGGAGTGAGAATTAAAATGAATGAATATACTTATTCATGTCATGGATACAGTTACGTGAACCAAAAGGTTTGCGTTTGACTGCACAAGACGACATTAAATAAAGCAATTTGTTTAAAATGAATTATGTAGGATCGTAAAAAGCTAGCGAATTTCACTATCAACAAATTTGTCAACAATGACGGACAGTGGACGGCAATTTGCCTTCATAACAATGAAAATCTATTGTGTCTATTTTACTGTTCGCCAACGAGTTAATTAGGAATTATTAAAAAGAGTTAAGTAACTCGATTGCATTTTACAATTCTTAATTATTATTATTATGTATTGAAAATCCAGCGCTGTTGCCGTTCTATTATAAAGTGATGTCTATGTCTTGCATCTATGAAGATAAACGATTGAGGAAAAAGATGGCGGAAGATATTTGCGAGGGAAAAAGTGCAGGAGATTAAAACAAGACACCGAAATGACTTTCCGCTTTCTTACAAAAACTTGGTAGGTATTTTTTTTTTGTTCCCGAACCGCTTTGTCACTTTTTTTGTTTATTTGATTCCGAGATTAGACGAATTAGATCAACATTAGCTACTGACAGATTTCTTCCACCTCAAGGGGAGACCAATGTCTAGCAGTGGACGTTAATGAGATGAGATGATGGTGACGATAAGACCTCTTCAGTAAAAATTCTAGTTGGAACAGTAATTCGTTATCCAATGAAATATGTAAAAGATGGCGCGCCGAGAAGCAGGATTCGGTAATGGTATTCTTGTTTCTGAAATAAAAACAATAGTTGTACCAGTAAGTAATAATAATAACAATTTTAAACAAATGGTAAGCTATCCTAAAATTAACATATATCCTGTACTGTGAGTGTCAGATACTGATTTACTTACCCAACCATAATGACGAATCCATCACCCTCAAAATATGGATGTGAATTCCTCATAGGCGTGTATAACCTTCAATGCATCAAACCATAAGATAACGTCATATCACACCCTATGAGACGGCAGAGACAATCGATCTCCACCTGCTACGATCCTGACGCACCTCTCTACCAACAGTCATTAATCTTGAAGCTCGCCCCTTCTGCATACGTCATTGATTTGTTTAGTTAACGTTCGGTGTGCCTTTAAGGTACAATTCCGTGTGGCACGTGGCTTAAGACTGTCGCATGCGTTCGATCGCACGAGTTAGTTTTGCGTGGCCGAAACGACAATGCTCGACCTAAGACCGCTCGCCTATCTCAAGGTTTATATATTGTCGGTGAAGGTCATCAAATCACGGGTAAATAGGTATTTAATGGACAAGTGTGCTCCATTATAGACGACATTGCTGCTTATCATCAGGCACCATGATGGTCAAACGCTTATTCACTGTGTTAAAATAAAAAATAAGCGAATATTATTTACTCTCTACCACCTTGTCGCAGATAGTGGGAAACGTTCTACAAATATTGCAACATGTAGGTAATTGTACCATGATATGCAATAAATACTGCGTTTATGGACCTTAGAGAAGTGTAGAAGGACAATGGTCTTAGAAACGTTATTGGGCTCGTCAATACCAACAACTTTTTTATGGTAGGTTTATGGCAGGTTCCAATTTGTATGCATGTTCGCGGGTAACATACTCGTTTATGGACGATTCGAATTTTCAGTATTAATTTCTATAAAAAAATTCTACCATCGAGTTTTAGAACCATAATTCCAAAATTAACGTTTTATCATATAAATGTCTATCCTCCATTAGTTTTTTTATCACTATAAACAAGCGTTTGACCTGCCTGATGTTAAGCAGCGGTGTGGTCTACGATGAAGCACACTTGTTTATTAGGTACCTATTCACCCGCGACTTGAAGACCTTCAGACTGTACTGCTCAGGAAACAGACTCCGGCAAGTGGTTCCACATCCAGTCATTCCATCCAAATTCATACTCATTTAGTGGATGAATTTTGAAAAGTCCTTTCTTATCTCAAGAATATGTATAATCATCATCATCATCATCAGCCCATATTTGTCCACTGCTGGACATATGCCTCTCCAATTGCACGCCACTGTGATCTGTTTTCGGCTTCTCGCATCCAGCTTCTGCCAGCCATCTTGCGTAGATCATCAGTCCACCTTGCCTGAGGGCGTCCTACACTCAGTTTGCCGAGACGCGGTCTCCACTCGAGAACACACGAACAATATGTATAAAAAGAACCCAAAAATTGCAATGTGTGCAAAGTTTCACCCTGAAGGGTCAAGGGTTTGGGCTGGGCGTTGATGACTCGAGTGAGACGAGTGATGAATGAATCAGTCAGGACTTTCAGTTTTTATACAGGAACATTTGGTCTTAGAATCATCTGTTGTACGACCTGTACCCATCAAATTTAATGTTTATTAGCGAGTTTTTACTAACAATGCATAGTACTGGTCTCTTTGTAACGTCTAGTCGGAGTAGTGTAAGGAGGTGTCGTGGTGGGAACATTTATTTTAAGACCAAATATTTCCTAGACCAATATCATCCTGAACAACCCTACCGATTCGTATGATAAAATAGTGAGTTTTCTTTTTTAATTTTTGGTTGGTCCAATTCCCGGGTCAGCCTAGCTAAAAATATTTCAATGCAGTTTTGTTTCTTTTAAAAAATAAAGGAGTCATCTTTCAGTAAAATCAGCTAAAGGATTTAAGGTTCCTCTCCAGGGCCCATACTTTTTTTCCACCCTGTATATTGATGGTTCACGTTTTTACGGAGAGCCATGTTTCCTCTTGCATTCGCTGCATAAATAAATTTTGGCAACACTTCCATAATCCGTCCTATTAACAGTACCTTATAAATAGGAAAGTTTGGATTGAAGTGAGGATGTTGAACAGAGATGGTGTTGATAAGTTATGATAACCGGTTATAACCAACTATATTGGTTATTTTTACTCTCTGAAGATAAACAAGTTCTTGGAGGTAAAATTATCAGGAGTTCTTAAAGTTTATTTTGCTGTTACCAATTTTTTTGGTGATAGTTGGTTTGATACTTGACCACCTTTTTTTTAATCACTATGAACAAGCGTTTGATCACCATCCTGCCTGATGTTAAGCAGCAACGTGGGCTACGATGGAGCACACTTGTTCAACTAGTGGCCAGTTGCTGAATTAGTGACCAGTTGCACCTGGGACCACGGTAGCGAGTTCTGCATAAGTGTTATGTGAGTAATATTATTGCATTCTTGCGTTATGGTGTCATGTTATCTATGTAACCATCGTAACGATATCGTTTTGATTCAAGGAGTTACATATATTCATTGCAATGCTGTGCACATCATATTTTTCACTTATCTCTATATCGTCTTTAATTTATTTAGGTTAATTTCAGGATCTGGCTCAGTGGTCATTGATTGAGTTCTGGTCTATTTTGAATGCCGATGTGGATCCTGGGTCTAACAAACGTCACAGTAGTGGGAAAATGGTTGGGTTTACCTCGCTATCTACGTATGTATTAATAAAAGTATTTAGATAATTACTCTTTTAAGTCTCTGTCACCTATAGTATATTTTATCTGGTACATGTCAAATAATCGTGTGTGACAAGTTCTGCACATACACTAGTTCTATAATACGGAGCTGAGACGTGGACACTGACGGTACGGCTGGTCCACAAGCTCAAAGTCGCACAGCGTGCTATGGAAAGGGCTATGCTCGGCGTTTCTCTGAAGGATCGAATCAGAAATGAAGTGATCCGACAGAGAACCAAAGTCCTCGACATAGCTCATCGTTTTAGCAAGGCCGGCCATATTAGCCGTAGAACCGATCACCGTTGGAGCAAACAAGTTCTCGATTGGAGACCTCGTCTCGGCAAACGGAGTGTAGGACGCCCTCAGGCAAGGTGGACTGATGATATACGCAAGATACGCAAGGTGGGCTGGCAGAAGCTAGATGCTAGAAGCCGAAAACAGATCACAGTGGCGTGCAATTAAGAGTGCAGTGCACATGTATGGGGTGATGAAGACTAGTTCAATTAAGCGGGTTTTTATTTAAATAAAAAAACAAAAGAATGAGGCCGAAGATTACTGGTCATAGAATAAAGTACTTACATCTCTTTCGTTTTTCACTCTCTTTGAATTACTGATTTTTTTAAACTCCTCATTATAAATTGACAGCACTAATTACCTTAGTATGTGGTTAAGAGAGTGCCACATCCGGAAATGTCGTCTATTCTTAAAGTGTGAAACAAATCTACCGCATCCATTTCATTACTGTGCTCGTGTGTTCGACGTCTCTATATACGGGAAACGGCACTGCAATGAACATAAAACGTGGTAAATATTCCAATCACGTTGCCCCGATAACCCCAATCTACGTTGAGTATCGATAATTCTTATGCGGTGAGGTAATAAGGTGCGTAGTACGTAGGTACCTCTAGCGAGGAAATGTCTGGGATGGTAAACAGATAGGTAGGTACATTTTGTTTTTGAAAAGAAATACTTTCACTGTGTGTTCTCATCGGAACTGTGATTGATGGGCATTCGTACATAACCATCTATTTTACTACTGATACACTATTTCTCACAAATACCAGAATCCAGCCAGAATAGTGACAACCCCGAATCAGCAAGTAGACGCGCACGTCTCCAGAGAATGGCCCGTACGCCGAGAGGCAGGTAGGGTGGGGATGGTGGTGGGCTTGTCCTTGAAAAAAAAACTGTTTGTATTATCTCAGTAGCACAGTATCTAGTCTAGGAGGTGCATACGATGATGGTAACAGTAGAATAAAGAAAGGTTAATGTTTCATTTGCTCAACTTTGGCCAATGCTAGTAAAATGAAGGAAGATTTTGATTAAGGTCCAATCTTCCTCTTCAATTCCATAACAAATCTGTCGTGCATTTCGGCCATAAAACGTTGGAAGTGACAAAGGGCCTGACAAACTATGAGTTTTACATGTAAACTGTAGTTTTAGAACTGGCCCAAGACGACACGTTATATCTCCTATATCCAAAGAAATTTATTTATTTATTTATTTATTTAGTATAGGAAACATACAGAGT
>SJJU01023871.1:0-13884 GCA_012932125.1 Conopomorpha cramerella | reverse complement strand
AGCAAGGAGGTTGTGGGTTCGAAACCTGGCTGTACTAAGCGTGTACGAATGGTTCTCTTTTTCAGAGCCTATGTACGGCGAAAGACATCATCGTCATGAAACCCGTATGCAAAAAGGTGTGCGAGATCTATGACGGCGATGAGCTTACCCCCTATCATGTTGGATTAAATGCGCTTTGTGAACTGTGGGCATTTGCCGATTAAGTGCCTCTGTCTACACCACTTTGGGTTTAAAAGGCGTGAATTGCTATAAAAAAAAAAACGCAGATACAAATGCTCTTAAAAGTTGAACTGGGTCAAACTAGTTAAAGAATGAGGAAGTAAATAAATAGGTATTCAGTGATTTTTTATTCAAAGAAACACGTACTTATATTGCATTTATTTTTACCGTGCATCACGGCGCGATTTGAACGAAGATAAGCTGCAAGCTTAGCTATGTTTTCTGCTTGTTGTTTCTACACGTGGACTAATATGCGACTATATCATAATTGGCCTCATTAACTTAAATATTATGACATATCGTAACCTCTAACATGTTTGAAATGTTGTAATCAACTCACTTAGTCGGCCAAAACAATCTAATACCATTCAGTCGGTTGGACGTAAATGACAAACATTCAACGAAATTAAGGTTTACACACGTATGTTTCACGGCGAGCGATTAGCTATCAGTGACATGTATTAAAACGTCACTGGAAAAATAAAGGGCTGTGTACACGAGTAGAGTTACTATCTCAGTACATACACAATGTAAAATGAACTTGAAATGTGTATTGTGTAGTAACATAATGTTTAGTATAAGCAAACATTTTGACAAAAGGAATGTGTCCTCATTATGTTCAGAGGTTGGACCCCTGTCACTAACGTTTCGTTTTGTTAACATTCTAGCATTTATTGACTTCGTCTGGGCGGTTTATCTCAAGTCGTATTTTTAACAGACTTTAAAAAAGAAGAGATTTTCAGTTCGACTGTATTTTTTATGTTTGTTACCTTATTACTTTCGACTGTGTGAACGTATTTTGATAGTTCTTCGCGTGTGATCCTATTCACAATGGCTTTAATGAGAAAACCACAAAAGTCTAAATCTTTACTAGTTGAAATCGATTCTTTATTGTTTATATTTCATTTGAACCAAAAAAATATTACTCCCGTGTGTAATTTAATCAGTCGTTCTCAGTGGTTATGTCGGAATCTTTGTAATGAATAAGATGATCGTGTATCAAATGTCCCACTATATTACTGTCATTATCACCAGTCTAGAGTTCATGTAACTCACTCCGTGTAAATTACCCTTTATATAGAGAATAGGCATTGTCGGAACCACCCCTAATTACTTTGTAACACATTCATCAGCGCTGTCATAACGATTTAGTACTTCCATGCTTTGTATGACATAAATCAAAATGGCTTCACAATTTCACACCCTGCGGGTAGTTCGAGATATCCACAACTGGTTTAATTTGGACTCTGTAAAAATAAAATAATGATACCATACCGCGACATTTTGTAACGTAATTCCTATTAGGCTCGTGATTTATAGCCGTCTCGCTTTGTTGTGTAGCGTTTACATAATAATATTGTCAGTATTTCTTACTACATGGTCTAAAAAGTGACCTTAGTGATATTTGGGATGCGGTAGGGATTATGATTGACTGCTTAGTAGTAGTAGTTGCCTATATAGCTTGTGGGCCAGGGAAGATGCGAAATCAAACAAAAATGCGCTGTAATTGACTTTTATGTCACATTTAGTGCGATTTCACTTGTTTCGACGAATCCTAACGCGTTATAGACATAGGGCCTTACCAATAATGGCGGACTTGCTATTTAGAAGTTACACAAAGCTCAACTTAACTTGTCAGTTGTATGTCAAATACGGAATAACCAGTTCAAGTAGACCTGTCATAACCGTTGTGTAAGTGAAAACGCGTTTATTGGTAAGGGGAATAGTCTTGTACTTTATAAACCTGTGAGCCTAGAGGGTAACAGAATAATGACTACTCGTAAAAACAACGAGAATATGAAGATTTTGTTAATTACTTTACAATAACTTGCAATAATTGTGATGGTGAAGGCGACGTTTGGACCGAATTCGTTTCCTAATTATGGTGCGGTTTCGGCGAACCGGTAACTTCAAACAACTTAATCCCAAAATGAGGTAGGCAGAGGCACTTACTAAGCAAACGCCCATAGTTCACCAAGCGTATTTAAACCAACGTTACAGGGGATGGACCTATAGCTGTTATAGGATTCCCACACCTTGTGGTATGCGGGTTGCATCATGATTACTTTTATGATCAGATTTTATACCCTTTGGTCACCGCCGCTTTTTTAATATTATAATCTTCTTTATCGGAAGGTGTCGCGGTAGTCATTAAATGGACAAGGTGTTTATGATCAATAAAAATATTTTTATCACCTGCGGCCGGCGAGCACTACCCACTTTTTGTCAACTGCCGTTTCTTTATTACTTTTTAATAATCTTAAAATATGTACGCATGTCTTATTTATCCAGATTACATTATGTTTCACGCTGTTTGTGATAAAATTTGTTCTTTGAGAAACCACCGACTTGTTAAGGATTTTATTATTTTTTTTTTAGTGCAATATTCAATGTCTAAAATCCCCATTTCGTTTTATTACGTTTCAATGTTAACTTTATGTGTTGGCTAAACTGTCTTTTCCTGGTAGACCTATTCATGTGTTCACTTTAGATTTTAATCTCGTAAAAGACTAATGATAAAAAATGTCTACCCTCTTACCAATAGATGCAATTTATACCGAAGTTATACTAGGTCTACTACTAAGGTCTACTGAAACGTATTTGACTTATAACTGACAATTTCAGCTGAGCTTTTTGTATTGTCGTAATAGATAAACCATGTTTATTGGTAAAGCTGTTAAGGCTTAATGTATCCTTTCTAGTGAATATTACTGATTTACTTACTACAAACAGTAGCATATTAAATAGCCAAATCTAATCTAATCTCGAATCGATTCCAGCAATGTGGAAATGTAGCGACGAGTGGAATTTACCCCAGTCTGTTTGTAACAATAACAGCATAACATCGTGATAAACTTACATACTAAATATCATTGTAGTGAGTGCTAGAGAGGATCTTTATAAGAAAACATTATCTTTTGGATTTTCGTGAAGAGTCACGAAAATACACTAGGTAGAGACCTAGTGTCTAAGGTCGGGTAAATTTCGAAAGTGTGAAAATCGTGGACTTATAAAGGTATATCCTTGCCCGTAGCGAAATAATTCTACGTTTCTTGACAAAATTAGAGCCCTTATGTACAAACTTAAAAATGTATAAATTAAACCTTCAACAACATCAGCCACATGACGTCCACTGTTAGACTAGGGCCTCCCCCAATGATTTCGGTGAACATTTGAAGGGAAATGCCAATAAACGCCATGCTTGGCAGGCGGTTTGGCGATTGCAGTAGTGTTGTGGTTTAACTCACAAAGAGCGCTGCTGCCCGTCCTCTTGAGAGTTCCCTCGGTCGCCTCTACGACCCCCATGACGGGAAAAGTTGGGTTGGGGTGGTGAAACATGTATTCTATTCGCCATGGTCAAACGGCTCAATTCAACCTTACCTTTTAAAAAAATATTAACCTGTATACATAGTTCAACTGGTGAACAATTATTAATACCATAGACACACTGGTAAATACTTACTAATTTGTTGTTTTTGTTGCAGATTTCATTAAGCCGTTGGTTTAAACGCAGGAATGATCCAGAACTAGTGGTGAGTGAAAGGACTAGCATAGACTGTGGCACAGGAAAGCGAGACTATGTGTAGTGTGTAGTGTGTACTGCGCGTGACACGTGACTTGCACGTGATGTGGAGGCTGCGCGTGAGTTGAAAACCGCGCAAACTATGTAGAAGACTAAATGTGATAACAGCATAAAGACTTTTTTGTATAACGGAACGTAGTATAGAATATTTCGGTCTTGATTGTGTTGTTTTTAAATTTAATCGATAGGCACCTACTTTCATTTTCTTTTCTTCGTCCCTATTATAAAATACACTTAAAAAAAAAAACACTAATGAGAAGCGTTCACTAATGAAGCTTTCATGATGCAAAATCGACCTTTGATTTAAATATAATTTAGGGACGAGGAAAAAACTCCTTTTTATAGTTATAGTGTCTTCTTTCTGAACAAAAGATTTCCAAATTCAGTGTTCCGTCCCCAAAGTAACCGTGTGTAAATAGTTCTTGTTAGATTTGTAATGCTATTTTTAGTCACATTATATTGTTCCCGATATGCCACAAGGATCCTTTTGCGTATGGCTCAAATCAACCGTTGTTTTTGTGATGGTTAATGCTCTATATCAATACAACGATAAACAAAACACCTAACCCAAATTAAAAAGTACCGGTGTGATAATGATAATATGTATGGAGTTTTCTTTAAGAAAAAAAATTACAAAATAGCGAGCCCGAACAAAAACGCTCATAAAATATTCAACCATCTTTGACAAATAGATATTTTTTTTAAATTTTATATCACGCACCAAAATATCCTTGGAGAGCACAGATTTAAAAAAAAACAAATGTTCAATTCCATTCAACCTATTTCTACAATAATCACAATCTTAATGACAGACAACCGCATGACAATTTGCTTTATTACATTTTTATAATATTTTTTCCTAGTTGTTGAGAGCTCTAACGTATACGTATACGTTACCTGCATAGGTACCTTGGTAGTTTTCAAGTTGAACAAGTAGACCAATACACTTGGTCACCTGATTTTTTTTTGCTACATTTTAGTTCTACTTTTATGTCAATATGAACAGAAATATTTTTTTAATTACTTATGTTTTTTAATTTTATCATGCATAATCCATAGATTCCCATAAAGAGTGAAAACCTGAAACCTTTGCAAATGTTCTACTAGGTATATGTTGCCTAATTTACTGTAACCTACATAGTAGATAAGTATTTATTGATTAACAGAAACTGTATTCTATAAGCATAATATTTATTATAAATGTAGCTACCTACCTAACTAGGTATTCCTCTTGATATTTAGCTACGAAGCCTATTTTTTATATCTAAACTAAGCATGACCAAGGATTAGTTCATTACTTTAAGCATTTATTAATTTAAACTTAGGTATTTATCGTTTGTATTTAGTTTCAGTAATTTTCAATAGATGGCGTAGGTGTAACAAGAATGTATATAAAATGTATTAATTTGTGCCATAAATATAAGTATTTTGTGTAGTAGTAGTTAACTTCGTACTTTTGTGTATGTATACTTTTAATTTTAAAGCAATGATGCATTTTGATGATGTAAGAAATAATTAAAATGCTATCTAGTCAAAAAATAATAACAGAACGTTTAATCTTATGTAAGTTGATTTGAGGTACGTTTAATTTTGTATCCTTTTTAAAACACATTAAGGTTCTATTTGGCTTATCTGTAAAAATTGTAGTCTTTGACAATAATTAGATTTTAATGTGAAATTTGTACGGAGCCTTGTACTGTGTATTTATTTAGGTTTTCTGTTTACGATGATTTTAGACATAAAAAAATCGGTCACTTTATAAAAAAAAAACTTTTATTGTTTTAAAAATACGTGAAGTACCTGTACACATATTTTCCAATGTAATATGGTCCCCTAGATCTACACTCTGTGACAGGTAACCGAAAGATGTGACTGTATCATTATGGTTATCAATTTACACTAAACTACATATATTTCTATTAAAATCTAATCCGTACTGCGATACAATTACTTATATACCTGTTTAGTTATAGATAACTGTATTTAAAAGATTAAACTGTAAAGATACATAAACTCGGTTTATTCCAGGCTCCAAATTCCCGGTCCTTTTGAGATCTAATACAGTTCAATTCAATTCTAATTTCAAGTTCATCACAATATCTATGAGATTTTTTAACCACAGAATAACTATTATAATTTAGCAATCATCATCATACTTTCAATGACGCAATGACGTCCACTGCTGGACATAGGGCTTCCCAAAGGCGTGCCACGATGATCGGTATTGTGTGTAGAGAGTAGGCCCGCTGTACTTACTAGTTCGTTGGTCCACATTGTTGGAGGTCTTCTTACACTGCGCTTTCCCATTCGTGGGCTCCAGGACTTTCTGACCCCATCCAACCGATGGGGTCTGAAAGTCTTGGAAATCTCAAATTTTCGGTCTTACGACCTATGTGCGCTCTAAATTTAAAATATTTTTTATTTGCGTATATTTTTACGTATTTTCATCAATTATTATCGACATGCCGATGTTATCCCGACATTTATGTCTCTCATATGTCCAACGGTGGACAACACTGGGCCTGATTGGAATATGATTAGTTGATTGTTTCTGATGAACGAAATAAATTTAATAAGATCTCCACTGGAATTGGGTTCAGGGATCCTGGTAGACGATTCCTAATAACTGTGCAAAAAAAACTTAGTTTTCTAAGACATTTAGGTACTAGATTGGGCAGTGTATGATAATGTGTATGACAAGCCCTGGGACCCATCTAGTACGCCTCACCCGTGTGTATGAATGTTGTATGTATGTAAGTATTTATTGTTAAATGTTGATGATATGTAGATATTATAAGTGAACGAAACGATTTCAAATAATATGATAATCTATTTGTCTATTTTGCAAAATATGATGTTATAATAATAAACAAGCTTTATAAAAAAAGTTACTTTTTTATTTTCTCTACGTGTCTGTTATGGGCTATTTTGATTAGGTATGTTAATAAATAAGTATTTTTTAAATGTCTAGGTACTACATGGGCTTCAAGGATGATCGTTTAGCACTCTTTTAAGCCTTGTATCTTGTTTTATAATAGTCTTGTTTTCATGGGTAGGTAAATGCTTCTTATTATCACAATAAAAACATAAAGCGCCTAAAACTCACCAAAAAAGGGAAAATAAATGGGAGGTAAGAAATCACAAAAAACATACAAAACTCGCGCGCCAAAAAATCCTTGTCGCACTGTAGATCTTCATAACTTACCAATAATATCTTAGCCCTAGCTCTAGACTAAGAAGCCGGTGGTTCACATCCCAGAATCGAGGCGTGCTGATTAATGAGTAACTAAGTACTTATCGTCCAAGACGTTAAGAAACGGAACCTGGAGACGAGTGCATATCAACTAATGTGTTTAGTAAACTAAGCTTTTTACATGCCAAAGGGTGTTTAGTAATCATACGTCGCCTTATGCTTTGTGTGTTGAAATTTACATAAATATACAACTGTTTTTAGGTCCTAAACCGGTAGAACTATCAACAAATTCCTTTTCAAGAGTCAGATAGTTATGCTGAAAATTAGTTAATAACGTAAAAGTAACAATATTATAATTTTTACCATAATATGTCAGTCGGAGATAGCCTAGCTTTTAAGCCGTGAACTAATATTGAAAATCGATCCAGTAGTTACGGAGCCAGTTCAATTCAGAAAAACAAAGCTTTCGTCTTTACAATATTAGAAAAGACAAAGTACAGCGTAAGTTACAATCTAATAAAAATGAAACTCATTTCGAACTTATTTTTTTCAATCAAACTCCTTAGAATGAGAGCTCGTTCCATTTTTAAAGTTTTCATTGCTTTTTTAAAAATAAATGTAACGTAGAGTGCAGTGGTGGAGTGAGATCCATTCAACCGACAGTTTTGATTGAAACTCCGTTCATTTGACAGGAACAAGTCGTCAGTTTTAATAATAAGAGCGGGAAAACGCGTTCGCATTGGCCCTCAGCAGTAGAGTGAACGAAGAACTATTACCTACATTTAACAACCGTTAGGGTTGGGGAAATTGCATTTGAGAATTTCCTTTTTTTATCTAGAAAATGTCAAATGAAACTTCGTTTAACTTTCAAATTGCTTTAAAATATTTGACGTGTTCCTGGCATTTCACTTCACCTGACACGTCTGAATATTGCGACATTGAAAATATTTTGGCTGCCATAGGAATACTACTGACTTATACGAAATAAAGTAAAGGCATAGTCAATATCGTTACTATACCTACACTGAAACTAAGCGATCAGAGTACCATTATGCAACTTGTCCAATTGCAAGAACAATTAACTATAAGGTACACCCTCACAGCTGATAGAAGCAACGATGTCGATCAACCCTAGTTTTATACAGATAGAGATCCCAAATATTTTGTAGCCATATTATGAACATAAATAGCTTGTGAGCCTCCATTCTAGTAAGTGAAGTAAGTGAATCTAATGATAGTGTCAAAAATCTCCCAAATAATCTTCTAAAAAAATCCATCTTTTCCTTCAACGCGGGGCAACCCTAAGTTCCATTTAACAGTCTGCTAGGATCCAGGCTGTCGGCGCCCCGCCTGCCAAGACCGTTAATCTTGCGGGATTCCCGTATTCCGGGATAGCCTGGATAGCCTCTATCCAGCCGCATCGAATGCTTCAATCCCAGGGATTTTTTCCCTTTGGCGAAACGATGAGACGTTCTAATTGCGTTTAGTAACTGTTTGCTTTTTGATAAATGACTTGACTGTTTAATGGAGAAATGTTTGCCCTTTGTTGTGGCTATTAATTTAGTAGGAATAACGATTAGATTTTTTGTCCGTCAGTAGAAAATATCGTGTTTTTCTGGTATGCATCCCTTTTGTTAAATTATTTGCTAGAAATACACATATTTTCTTCTAGGCAATACAACAAATCATATAACAAAACGCAGTACTGTTTTTGTCGCTGTCTATGTCTCGTGGACCTGAGAAGAATTTTTGCACTTTCTTCCTAACCACCTTCCAGGTGGGAACATCCCGTCGCATTTTCCAGTCTCTACCATTCCCCCTAGCACAGCGCTCCAGAAAGAAGTGACAAGACATTATAACACGCTACGATTTGTTGAAAAAAGCTGAGTCGCACGAAGCGTGACATAACAGCCAATGAGGGCGCGTTTTTGTTCTATGTCTTGTCTTTCTTGACGCGCATGCTAAGCCTGTTGGTGGCCTAATCTGCTATTCTCACGTGCTTGCATCGCAAATAACCAATAGTTTCGCTCTGGTGATGTAACTACGAGAGTTGCTGGTCAGTATAGAGGGAATACATCAAGGAGAGGTCCGAAGATGACTTTAGAATTCCTAACATCACAATCTAGATACAGAGTGGATATCATGGCTGGAAGATGGGATGAATCTTAATAGTCTATTGAAGCAATTAAAATTCAAAAGACTATTCTACTGTGATACGTTATTGAAGGTTAAAGCAGCCGTCAAATTAAAATCTAACGGATCATCGGTATTTTTCATAATTAAGTCCAATGCGCGGAGGATTGCCATTCGCTTGTAATAATATTTAAATAGCCAGCAAATAGTTTTTCATCACTAGAACAAAATAATTAGGTAGCTATGTTAATAATGTTATAATTCAAAGATTATAAAATGGTGCCATAAGCTTCGTTATACAAAATAATATTAAGTATTTATTTTGCGATTAAGTTTATTTATGTTAACATTGTTTCTTTAAGTTGTTATAATACCTATCTATAAAATACGTAATAATGTAGAAAGTTCATCATCATCAGCCGCATGGCGTCCACAGCTGGACGAGGGTCTTTCCCAATGATTTCCATAAGCATTTCAGGGGAAATGAGATCTTGGCGGGCGGGTTAGCGATCGCAGTAGTGTTGTGGTTTAACTCACAGAGAGCGTTGCTGCCCGTCCTCTAGAATGTTCCCTCGGTCGCCTCTTATGATCCCCACGACGGGAAAGTTGGGCTGGGATGGTGACATATTATGTATTCTATTCGCCGTCACCACACGGCTAAAAAAAGTTATATAGTTAGTTGTATTCAGCTAGATTGAAAAGGGACACAGGGAATTTAAGAAATTGACTGAATTTACATGATATATATTGTTTAATGCTGACGCTTTCCATATCTGTTCTAGTCTCACTGCAACATTACTGAGCTATTGTTATGGCTAGCGTTTTTGATGGATTGAATACTCAATCCAATAGTTTGTACTTCCAAATGCCAATAGTTTCTCATCATATTTGATGTGAAATATGCGTAGTCGAGACGATAATTAATATGCATCTCACGTTTCATCAAATCATTATTCGAAGATCAATTCGCTAACACTGTTTGCTTGATTGTTTGACAGCGTCTTATAAATACAAACAATATCGTATCGGGAAATATCTAATTAATTGTAGGTTTCTTTTTCACTTCTACTACAAATAGGCAAAAGTTTGACCACCATCCTGCTTGATGTTAATCTCTGTCCCGAAGTGGCTTTGTACTTTGAAACCAAGATCTCGGGTCGAAACCTGCCCCGGGTAATAAGGAATGACTCCATCAGCTGATTTTGAATTTTTTAATGGTCTCAGTAGGTTTACAGAAATAGTAGAGTTCGGCTTAAAAGGTATTTCCGACCTACTTATACCTGCCTACCCCGCTTTGGGATTAAAGAAGCGTGAAGTATATATTTCTTTATTATTACATAGTATAAAGCAATGTCTGTTGAAATGCCTCCCGCTGTCTGTCCCTATGTATGAATTTTTAAAACTACGCAACGGTTGTTGATGCGGTTTTCTTTTATAGATAGAGTTTTTCTTGAGGAAGGTTATATGTATAGTATATACAGAGGACCACTGTCAATTATATACTATTGGTGAAATAACCCTTGATGGGTCAGTTAGAGTAGTATAGGTAGCATAGGTATTATTAGGTATATTTAGTAACAATAACCGTACAACAATTGGTGGTCCGTGATTCCTACATACCCCTCTGGGAAACAGTCGTGAGACGTATTATGTATGTGTGTATAACCTTAGACCATTAATTCATGCTAAAACCCATTAATCGGACGTAATATTTGATACCCTATTGAAGGGGGTAGGGGTGAAGTATCAAGCTACATTGGTGATGCATGTATTCAGCCCGGATATTGTGTATTTCGTAGCATCAATCTTCATGAAATCTGCATCATATTGGAGCCGAAGGAGATTCGCATTGTTGCACTGACAGAATGGCGTTTATTAATGACGTTTGTAGTTTATTTATTGGGTATTAAATTGACGTGAAAATAGGTAGAAAGCGGTGGAGCTTTTTTAAATTAAAAGTTTTGTTAAGAATAAAGAAGTTGTTGGCTTGATAAAATTATAATTATAATATTGTTTAACAGGGTTGGATTCCCGGTTCAGATTAAAATCACTTTTTTTAGAAAGCCTTATTTCAATACACCTAAAATCTAATTCTATTTAATAAATTATTCCTTTAAAATAATTTTTGAATGTTCATATCTAATATTCCGCCTGCAATATTTAAAGTACTCCCCCTCCAGCTTGCATAGTCGTGTGCCCAGCAGTTCCGAGTGTAGGAATAGGACAGAGGTTTTTCCCTTGCCTGTCGTAAAAGGCGACTGAAAGGGCGTAGGGGCTGTGGCACGCGAGTGGTGACCCGAACGCCCATATAACGGCCGCTGAGTGGCGACGGTGGCGGTACCGTAGGGACCCTTGTGAGCTGGGGGTGTGTTGATCGCCCCCATTCTGGTGACGGTACGCGAGGGCCTAGCGGGGCTAGTGCCACCTTTGGACGTAGTGGGTCAGGTTGTCCCGGGGGGGGGGGCCCGGCAATGGCGCAGGAGAGGTCACCGTGGGGTTTTAGTGGGTACGAGTCCCACATAACCCCGCCGCTTTTCCCGTTAGCGGTGGGGTATCCATAACGGACTTTTCACGATAAAAAAACATCCATAGTCCTGGGACGTCCTGTATACCTAAGAGTAATTGTAGTGTTATAAAAATAATCATGGTACAAATTCAATGCTTACTGTATTTTTTTCACTTTTAACTAAAGTATCAATTTAAAAAATAAACAGGCATTTTACAGTTTCAAAATATTCTGAAATCTTTCAGTACATAGGTAAGTCTCACTATCCTTGCTGCCAAAAATGATTTTCAGCTTTCAACTACAATGTTTTCGGAATTGAAGCTCAGTACAGTTCACTTCAAATTACAATTGCATAAAACCATTTTGACTTGAACTTTACTGTACTTATTTGAGTGAAGAATGCTGGTTCAAAATTCCCTGGTATACACTCTACGCTCGCTTTGTGCTACTGGATATTGCCTCCAGGATTTCCCCAGTTCCAGACTACAGGAAATAGAGCAATCTACATACTTGGATGTTTATGAATTTTTCACAAAAAAAAACACGCTGCATTTCAACAGTGCATTGCATATCATTCGTATGCTAAATAAACTTAGTTGTTCTTTTTGAACTGAAATTGTGTACAATTTGTGTGTAGGTAGGTTATTTCTGATCTGCTGTGCGATCGTGAGTTTAAAGTATTTTTAGTTTAAAGAACTTGTAGGAAAAATATGTTTCCAATATTTTAGTGTCTGAAATCTGAATTCAATGTGTAGACCAGAAGGTTATAATTATGTTTCCTTGCTAAGATTATTAAGTTTGTTTAGATGGATGGATGACTATTATGGATGACTCTTTCACGCTAAAAGTACATAAAGGATAAATGAAACAACATTATTATATTACATAATTCTATTATCCATCGGATTAAAGCATAGGCTATAGTTTATCTCCCATATTACCTAGGAACTAACTACCATAGGATTAACAGTGAGTAACGTTTCCAGGGTACAGCTAGTTAAAATCAGCTGGTCAAAATTTTTTCATCAACTATAAATATAGAACTCCGATTTACTGATGATGACGCAATAAAGATACTAGGGAAAATTGTTGTTAAGTTCTCGTTAATCCATCAAAATATACGAAAAAGGGTTGACTCTCCCCTACTGTGACATCATGCTAGAAACACCATTTCCCGGCGAGCTAATGTGATGCGATGGAAGACAAACAAACGCTGCATTATCATAACCCTGTTGACGCAGGGGGTGCGGTCTAGCCACCGTGACGGTGTTGCACGATTATGGGACTAAGGTGGCTTTCCATTGTCACGTTTATAAAAGACGTGGTTTGATGAAGGGCACCACATTTTTGGCTTTCGGTGTTTTTGATGCGTAAATGATGGTGACATGTCTACATATATAATTATTACGACAGACCTTATTATCGTGGATTTCTAACATAATACTAATTTTGAAAACCTTAAATTAGTTTACATTCACTAGTGATCCTACTTGATTTGGAAGTATGTGTGTAGTACCTTAGTTTAATGATAATTTCGAACTGTTTTTATAATCATGTTATAAGGATGGAAACATTAATATTTCTTTAGTTTTCAGTTATCTTATTAGAAGTATCTAAGGAAAAGTCTTCGATAACTCTTCGCCACAATACTTCTTCAATCTTCAAATAGTGACCTTTACAGATTTATGTAGTTTTCTCATAGATGCCATTGTCAGAAATGAACCAAATTTAAATGGGACGCTTTTTACTTTGTTCATTACAACATTTACATAGAAGAAAAACATCTTCCGATTTATCCTTTATAGAAAATCAGCCGAATTTCAGTATTTAAATCGTCCAACGGAAAGCCACCTTAAATATTTCACACTTTATATTTATTTTCCAAAGTGTGATTGATGGGGCCTTATCTACAGAAGTGCACGTTCACATCGGTGACGGCGGGTAAAATATGGCTCCACCGTTTATTGGGAACGTGGCATTTTTTCTGAGAGATTAACGAGTGAGCGGCTGGAGACGTCTCTGCCTGCCGGGGGACGTTTTGGCGGCGTCGGCCGGTTTATGTTCGACTCGCTAACTTAGCATTTTACAAATATTCATACTCTGTACTATAACCGGAAAAGGGCAATCCTTGATATGTGCCTACACTCAGCACAGGGACCCCCTATCCTAAAACGATATGAGTATGTCTAGGATTTAGTTCCAAATTAGTTCTATCAAATGCAGTCAAAATTTGATTTTGTTCCGTCAAAA
>SJJU01023857.1:0-11038 GCA_012932125.1 Conopomorpha cramerella | reverse complement strand
TTAGAATTTTCTAAACCCATCTCCAGGTACATGGTCGGTCCGAAAGTAACACTGAAATGCATACATAGATAGATAAAACAGCCAGTCGCACACAACAAATTTCTCAGCTCATCACTAAATCATTATGTCCTTGGTGGGAATCGAACCCGAGGTCCTTTTAGTCCCCTAAAAAGATTAACAAAACTTCGTTTTCCGTATAGCAGTAATCTTTATATAAAAGAAAGTCGTGTTAGTTACACTATTTATAACTCAAGAGCGGTTGAACTGATTTGGCTGAAAATTGGTGTGTACGTAGCTTAGAACAAGGAGAAGAACATAGGATACTTTTCATCCCGTTCCTGTGGGATGCGTCACTATATAGAAGATGTTATAGTTTGTATGAAGACTGAAACTACGCGAATGAAATCGCGGGGCGTCCACTAGTGAAATGTATATTTAGAATTTGCTAAACCCCTCTTCAGGTACATGGTGGACGCGGCGGACCCGGAGAAGATCGAGGCGTCGCGCAACGAGCTGCACAGCCTGCTGGAGAAGCAACAGCTGACCGGCATCCCGGTGCTGGTGCTGGGCAACAAGCGCGACCTGCCCGGCGCGCTAGACGAGCACGCACTCATCGACAGCATGTGCGTTCACACGTTTGCCTATGAAAAGTTAAATCGTGTTGTTGTTGAATGTTGTTGTTGTGTTCTTCATCATCAGCCACATAAGATAGATAGATAGATAAAACATTTATTTAGATCACATGTAGCACATAGTAACACGAAACAAAATAATAATAATAACACATAAAGTGGCCTAAGCCACAGTTTTAATATTCCGACTTAAGAACATGTTAAAATAAAACAAAAACATATTCCAAGAATCCATATCATCATCAGCCACATAACGTCCACTGCTGGACGAGGGCCTCCCCCAATGGGATCCGTCATTTGGGGTAAAATGCCAGTAATCGCCACGTTTGGCAGGCGGTTTGGCGATCGCAGTGGTGTTGTGATTTAACTCACAGAGAGCGCTGCTGCCCGTTCTCTGGAGAGTTCCCTCGGTCGCCTCTTACGACCCCCATGACGGGAAAAGTTGGGCTGGGGTGGGTGACAATGTATTCTATTCGCCGTCACCACACGGCTAATTCCTATGGCACATAAAACATGCCTCAGTTCATCACCAAGGCAAGGTGCCTTAGGAGTCGAATTTGTGACCGTAGTCGTAAAAGTAGGTCTCATAACCATATCTGACTTTCATTCTGACTTTTAAATGTCGACATGAATTTTTGCTTACATTTCACTGTCATCCGTAGTACAACAGCGATGCAAATCGTTTGCCGCTACGATGACTTGTGTAGCAGACTTGGCCCTCTGGTCTGTTACAACTTGAATGTTCAAAATGTTACATAAATTTCATTCCAACAAGAATCATAGAAGTAGGTACATCGGTATCCAGAGGTGCAGAGGGCCTTGACAAGATCACGCCATGCTCGCCTGTTCCATGATTTTGGTTCGCCACCTATGTAAGATTTATAATAAACCTATGACGTTTCTTTTTTGAAACACTACGCACTATCCATTTTTAATTTAAGCAACAACATTGTTTTTTTTATAAATGCATGCACCTTGTTTGAAAAATTGCACTTCCATATTTTTTGATATATTAGTTTAGATATTATTTGACATATTAAATAATGTTCACAAGAATAAATAATGTTTTCTTAATGAGAAATAATGTGCACCAACCATTTTGTACTTACACCATATATAATATCCTTCCAGGAACCTATCAGCGATACAAGATCGCGAGATCTGCTGCTACTCCATATCGTGTAAGGAGAAGGACAACATCGACATCACGCTCCAGTGGCTGATAGCGCACAGCAAGTCCGCGACGTCGCGCTAGTGCGGGTAGAGCGCCGGCCGCGGCGGGGACTGACGCGCCTGTCAGTGCTGTCAGGCACACTGTCAATACTGATGAATTTCCACACGGACAACCTACTGCACCGCCTCACTAATGACAAAAGTATCACTATATTATTTACGTAGTCGTCTTTACGATGAACAGAAGTTTATGTTATTTAGTTAATTCTTTTACTTTTGTGGTTAGTGAGGGGGTAAATGTCAAGATCTCTTTTTCAGTTTAATATGTATAATATAATTTGTATTTCGTTACTTTGATTGAGTAGGGACAATGAAGATGGACCAATTAGGGCGACTAATATCTAGCTAACGATCCTTGACTGAGTCTTATACACGTTACTATTGACGTAACTGTCAGTTTTTCTTTCTACGTCTTAAAATATTGACATTTAAGTAGGTGTTGGCACAGGATTGACAGTTAGTTTGACGGCGACGCAACCCCGCTTGATTGCTGAAAGGCCGGTCGTCACTAGTAATGTTTAGGAGCACGGTTTATTAGTAAAAGAATAGATGAATGTACTACAACAGGCACATTGATCCATTGCGATGTAGGCATCATGTCGGAATTAACCTTGTACGCTAACCTTGCTTAGGTCTCCCTTAAACTGGTATGAATGAATGGAATTTTCAATGGTAATTATAGATCTCTATTTGACTTTTCATTCCTATAACAAGGCTTCGAGATTATTATAAAAAATACGTACTCAGTAAACTACTTAATACAACTGGATTAATATTACATCAAATTATCGTAATGTACGACACTAGTTAGTTCCGAAAATTCCCGCACGAGGTCGCTAGGGACGCCATATAAAAAGAAAGTTACCTATGGCAGCGCCGCCTCGCGGGTAATTGGTCAACTTTACATGCATATACCGCAAGTCGCATTCATTATCTCAATAGGAGGTCAAATTATATAAGAAAAGATATTTGTTATAATTGATTGTATATTATATTGTATGGTATTTATTGTAGGAAATCATTGCTGTTAAATTGTTGCTAATAATTCGGTGAGAAATTGCATGTACGCTCAATTTCCAATAAATCTACTCATAAAACTAAAACGTGTAGATTGTTTAATGGGGAATTTTCTTTGACGTTTTTCTGACAGACTGACGTTCCTGTAACTGTCATTACTGTCATACTTTCCAAACAAAGTTTGACAGTAATAACAGTGAAAAACGTGCAAGAAAATTCCCCATTGAGATGACCATTGCTTTTAGGTGTACCCATTGTTATGTGTAAATGGGATATGAGAGGAAATCATTCGATGTTTTAATATTTTTATCGTTTCTAAATAAATAATGAACCCTATCGTATAGCAATATTTGATTTTCCATAACTGTGTTTAATTCGAGGCAGTGTAATGTCTTATTTGAATAACGTTTACCAAATTATCTGTTTACTATTTTATTTAAACACGCACAGGCCATAAACGGATGCTAATCCCCTCTAGTCTTAGAAGTTCCATTCATTTTGTTCGATATTAAACAAAAGTTATCCTTTACTTGTACAGAATAAAGCCTATTTTCACGTTGCCCGTTTTGGTGGCTGTTGCTGACTGAATTTAGACTTTAACGTCAACATATTGGATACATTTTAGATTAACTGACGGACAAAATACTTCAATTACTGAGACTAGAGGCTGCTAATACAAGCTCATAATGAAGTCGACTATCGCAATAAATTTAATCGGTAATTCCCATTTATTCTATAGACCATGACGTCATTGAACAACATTAGTTTGTTCGTCCTTTTCTTTCATTAGGAAAAGTGGGAGATGGAATCTTGTTCTATAGAAGAAATGGGGCATACCCAATTTAAACTATTATTTAACCGGATAGTCCAAAACAGGACGGCTAACAATGTAAATAATAGCTAGTAGACATAAATAATATTATAAAATATGTATGTCAGCTGTCAATTGACGTGTAGTAACAATATTGACTGTCAATCAATCATGTTTGAAATTTGATTATTTCATGACATTTATTTGACATATTTGTCATTTACTACGTCATACGTTAGTGTCTTCTATATAGTTTGTGATTTATTCATTAAAATAGGAACAACAGTGTGTCTTTGAAAGTACTTCACTTATATAATAAACATTGAGATTTTTTGACAGTCTATAATTTATAAACTATAGCGAACTAATAGGCAACAATAAACTGGCAACACAGATGATAATTCACTTATGTTTAGTGTTGCTACAGTTTTTGTGTCGCCAAAGCGTCAATTGAGCAGTGTTATTACATTTTTACCAGTTCTCATTATAAAAATACAATATTGATCCTTTTTGTACCAATTGTAATCAATAGTTATAATATATGTTAGCCTTTAGACCTTTTGTGTAACTACAACCTAAAGAAGATAACGGGATGGCTCTCTAAGTACCGTTTTTCATAATACACCTACTTAGGTAATAAAGGTCGAATTGTTGGTGAACATTTCGAGCCATGACGATCGACGTAATGGCATTTTAAACTATAACGCCTTTATCAGACAAAATCACACATATACTGCGTGTAAAAGGACCCCGAGCAATGGTCTTAGAAACGTTGTTGGGGTCGTCAATATCAACAACTTTTACTTTGGCGACGATGCGGGGAAAGGCAAAAAAACATTTATGCCTCGGGAGATTACATTTTGTATGCGGTTTGAAAAACATTTTTTTTTATTTTCCACGTTTTTATTTTCCATTTGCTCGGGGTCCTTTTATACTCTGTCTGTCAATATTAAGCAAATATAGTTTTCTGTAAAAAAAATACCTCTGTGGGTCTCTTGTATGTGCAAATATATGTAAACAAAACCTCCGGTAAAATTAACATTTTGTCACTTACGATGAGTCTGCGGTCATGGCTCGATTTCAATGGGGAATTTTCAGGGCCCATATTTCTTAGTTGTGAAAGATGGCGCTAGCTGTTTGAATGTTAAAGAAATTACCAACTTCGAGCAGTCAGTATTGAGGTGTCAGTAAATTGTTTTATTGGTTGTTTACTTGTTACAACTTATCCAAATAATCAAAAATGTGTCTAAATATATGTATATTGTGGTGACTTCTGTCATGTGACAGAAGTCACCCTAAACGCCTACTAGCGACATCTAGATAAGAAATTTTTGGAGTTTGAAAATGCTCCATTGAGAAATCGTAGTTAATGAATGCATGAAATCGCCTACCGGACTTAGAGAAATAATCTGTTGAATTAAATTTAATAACTATATAAAACAACAGCTCGTCCATTAGCTTCTATGGCTGGAAGAAGCTCGAGCAGCATTAGCCTCGAAAAAGATGTTTTCAAATAAAAATTTAGAGCGAAATGGGAAGTGAAAAGTAGTGAATTCCAACCCCATGGAAGGTTTGAACGTATATTTTGTTTGAACCAAATGTTCTAGGGTTTGAAACTAATAGATATGACATTTAATCGTGTCTTTATATGTATCCTAAAATATAATTTAGAAATTATAATAAAATGTTCTTGAAGACCCGTATTTCAATTTTTTTAACAGTGTACTAAAGTTGGCGTTTGTCTCTTTTTCACAAACACTGTTAGAAATATTGTCGATTAGTACTATTCCATTCTATACTTTTCTATCGCTATAGTTTAATTTTCTTGAACAAGGTATCGTTCTCTTCTCAAGGGACGGCCGTTCTTCTCTAAACGTATTTGTGTAAAAGAGTTAAACGCCACTGGACTGTGTGGTGTTTCCTAATACGGGCCTAGAACTCTCAAATGTATTAAAATCTACTAAAATATGTTTGACCATAACCAACGGTGACTGAGTGAAGTAGAACATTTTATATAACATGATAACCTATCTCGTATTGTTAATGGAAGTTGATAAATCAAGTATCTAGTATGTGCCGGAGTCAGAATGATAGTCTGTGATGTCGCACTGTTTTTTTTTTGTTTCCTCTGTCTGAACTGTCGTTCGAGAAGTGGCAAATGGAAGACGTTTATTTTATTTCTTTTTGTAATTATTTTCTACTGCATATTTACTAAATAAAAATGATATATTAAAAAAAAATTCGCCGCAAAGTATGATAGCTTTGTACATTGAAACTTTTTACTTATATGTATATTATATTTTCGGTTAAATTGCTAGTTTTGGTCTAGATGTGGAAGTAATGGTTCTCCTTTCTTCGAAGTTGTTTAACTTTATGGAACAATGAGATAAGTAATGGCTGAATACACAGTGAAAAAATATTTATCTGTGAAGATATTGATGACCTGTCAAACTTTACGTCAATATTAATTGAGTATATTGTTTTGTAATACATATCCTCCCTTTTCCACAGCTAGACCATAACTTGTTTGTTTTTGTACTTTATTTATAAATCATCGATCATACGGTGTCAATATTACGAATGATAAATAAAAGGAAATGCAAAATTACGTTTTTAAATTATGTAGATCCTAACTCAAATCATGACCAAGAGATTTCAACTTAAACTGCATTTGCATCACGTGTAGATAGACAATAAATTCGTGAATTAAATACAATGTTGACCCTTGTCATAGCTAGAATAACCACTGATTAGCTCTATGTTGTATATCATGAAATATTTGATAAAACGTTAGCGAGAATTTGACTAAGAAAAGTTTAAACAAAGCATTTAACAAGTTGGCGTTTCTTGAAAATAAGTACGCACATCAGTTGAGCTAGTTCCTTTGTCTTTCTTTGTTTAGGTTTCAGAAAATAAATTTCAAAGGAACTACTGCGAATTAACGATTAAGCAGACCTATTTATAAGGTACTGATTTCACGATATTTGATTCAGACCTCTATCCTTACTAGCTCAATGGGGAATTTTCAGTGCCCTTGTTTCTTTTAATTATGACAGATGGTACTGGCTGTATTAGGGTGGATAAATGTCAACAAAATTATAACTTCCAGCAGTCAGTGTCGAAGGTGGCAGTTAATTTTTTTAATGTTTGTTTACATGTTACAATAGTAGTGCCTGAAGTTTTAATAACTTACCAAATAATAATAAACGTACTTAATTATAACTGACAGTAGTGACACTGGACACACTGAACACCCACTAGCGCCATCTACTTAGATAAGATATTTTTGGAGTTTGAAAATTCCCCATTGACAGTTCAACTGATTGTATTAGAACGATCGATATGCGAAATCATTTGGTTAACTCTTCCCCGGATAGTGAACGGCTATATCCGTCATAACAATAAAAAATCTATTGTGTTTTTTACTGTCCGCCAATGTGTTAAAGCCGTCAGAGTGTTGTTTTCGTGACTTAATAGTGCTGTGACTGGTTGTTTACGCCCTTTTTCTTACACATTTTTAGGCACGAACGAAGATGTTTAAAGATTGTACATACGGTCATATCAGTCTATAAAATAGGAACTTTATTTTCTATAATAGTTTCTGTTTATGTTCGCTTAGTTAGTATGAACTACTAGTTATTTAATAAAATAAATAGTTTAATATTTTAGTTTGACTGTCAAAGTTTTTTCCCCCCTCCCCCTTCGGCTTATTTAATTTAAGGTGCAAATAGTCGTTCATAAATGTAATCATTACAATTAACTACGTATAAAAGTCACTAGTTATAAATAAATTGATAGAAATAAGGCTTGAACTGCACACGGGAATAAATGATACTTATAATTTATAGACTTCGGCCATTAAGGGCTTACACATTAAGGCGATGCACCATCGTACCGCATTGCTTCGCGGTTTTGTGTAGGAACCCTAATCAATGAATCGTTGTACTTTTTCCTTCGAAAACTTGAAAGCACAGGTTGAAGATTAACTTACTAACACTAAAAGAAGTCAAGCCAAAAGCACTACGTGTTTGACAACATAGGCAATAGATGGCGCACATACATTTCGACGGGTAGGTCGAAAAGCGCCATCTAGATAGTTATTTAGTCACTAAACATTTAAGTAAACTTTTAAATCAATAAACCTCACATATATGTAGGTACTTATGTATAAACCACAACGCGATGAATTATTTTGTTTTTCATGTATAGTTTTAATAATTAAAATGATTATCATAATGTTACATAATAAGGAGCTTCGTCTACGTGGATGACTGTACCTAGAAATTGCTGTACCTATTATATCTAATATTATGGTAATATACTTGTTTTACTGGTGCGGTTCAATGTTATGTTTTATTTATCTCGGGAAAATGCAAAAATCTTTTATTAAGGATCGTAGAATTGTATCCAGCCTTGGTTTCATCTGTCATACTCGTTGCACACATCAACAGAGTAGGTACAAAATAAGAGACTATATTTTAAATATAAAAATAAATACAGTTCACGCCTTTCAATAAAAAAGCGAATTTAACGTAACCGGACAGGGACTGATCCCATCGTCGTTCATTCTAGTATATTCTAAAAGCTAAGGGAAATTTATAAGCTTTTTAAAAAAACCTACATTTAATGTTGACGTGGGGGAAAGCCGTCATGGACTCTCTATCTTAGTCCAATTCGACCTGCAGTGGAATGCTTGTAACCTGACGTTTACCCACCCCCATAGATAGAACACCTCCCATAGTGTTTCGTTAATTCGCCGTTTTACGTTCAACCCCGGTACAAAAACTCTTCACTATAATTGGGCAGAGGCACTTGCTAAGCAAATACCCACGTTCAACAAGTGTGTTTAACAGGGGTGAGCCCGCCGAGATGGGTTCCATGTCTTTTGCTCATTCATGGCTTGAACCCAGTGGCGTGGCATATAGGCAAAAATACACTGCCTACCTTAGTACTCTGGCTTCCCGACCTAATAATAGAGTTATTGCTAGATCTTTTTTGTTATACTCACGACTTAGGCTAACGAAGTTTTTGTGTTTTTGTGGGTGAGTAGATAGGGTAGATAGTTCCTACCCTTTCGTAAAGACAAGTTACCTATACATAGGTGTCAATCCTTGGGGATTGCTGCCTACCTTGTTGTAAAAGCCAGTGCACGCCACTGCTTGTACCTCGTCTAAGGCTATGAAAAGAACTGTTAGGTACAATCAATAAATTCAACGTGATGATGTAGTTACGTATGGCTTAAAACACCTCAATGTGTTAGCGCATATCGTCCCCTTAGATCTTGAAGAAAGATGATCACAGATGTCATCAAATTCTTGTTTGTTTCTTGACACATTTTTCGCAACAAAATGAAGTTACCAAAATTATTGTGAATAAATTCTCAAATCTGGATAAAAATCAAAAAAAAAAATTGTAAAAGACTGTGCACTTTTTATCAACTTCTTAAATGAGCTCCGTAGTACAAGAGAACAGAAGTGGGTAAATATTCTAAAATATATTTTTTATAGTTCTGTTGTAGGCAAGGGTCATTCATTCGAGTGTAGACAGAGTTTTATTATGTTGTATTTTGTATTTTGTCAGCTTACTTACCTATTACTTGTAGTTGTCTTAGCAACATTGTGGCCACGGTGAATAGAATACATGTGGCACCACCCCAGCCCAACTTTTCCCATCGTGGTTGTCGTAAGAGGCGCCCGGACTTAAACCACAACACCGATGCGATCGCCAACCCGCCTGCCAAGCGTGGCGATTGGCATTCCCCCCAAATGATCATGGAAATCATTGAGGGAGGCCCTCGTCCAGGAGTGGACGTCATGTGGCTGTTAATGATGATCAGGTTGTCTTACATCAATTAGTATATAGGTAAAAAAATAAATATAAATACACTTCACGCCTTTTAATCCCAAAGCGGGCTAGGCAGAGGCACTTGCTAAAGCAAATGCCCACAGTTCACCAAGCGTATTTAACTCAACGTGACAGGGGGTGAGCCCATTGCCGTTATAGGGTTCACACACCTTGTGGTGTGCGGGTTTCATCACTATGTTGTCCTTCACCGTACGAGCGTTGCGTTGCGTACATAGGCTCTGAAAAAGAGTCCCATTGGTACACGTCCAGTAGCCGGACTCGAACCCGATCACAAGTCAAGTATCCGACCAACTGGACCACAGACGCTACCATAGCTAGTATATAGGTATCTAGGTCGTTTACTAGGTAGTACCTAACTTTTTAATTTATTTTAGGTCGTACGTATAATTGTAGACACCAAAACGAATTGATAGGTACACTTAGATACCTAATCTTTGCGGTGGAGGTAGAAGGATTTTCCAACGAAATGCGAGGCCTCATTCGTAAATATGTCCAACTTAGTGTGCGTGCCTTTGTACAATAATGAGTAGTGCAATTCTCGTATTTTCGTCGATACTAAAAAGTCTCAACTTAGTCCAAACTCTCTTGTTACTATCGTTCTCGTGTTATTATCGAATTTCAATAGTACGTCAAACGGCTCGGAATCGTCAAAGCGTATTCTCGTAAACAAACAAACTAAAATTACTCTTCTCAAACAAACGGTATTCTGGTAATTTTTTAACTCGACTAAACTGGGGCGAAGGCTAAACCAAAACGTAATTGTGATCGAGCGAAAATACGAGAATTGCACTACTGGTCATGAATTTAAACCTCCTATGAATTGTCACCAGAACTTAGCTTCTACAAAACATAGCGGCTGAGGCACGATGAGTGACAACCAGGTACCGGACTGGGCTCCGGCGGCGGCGGGCGCAGTCTGCGGCCTCGGACTGCTTGCTCTCATATACAGGGTTAGACATCATCACCCTTTGTTATAAGTAACCACAGACATGAATTAACAGCGACACTTTATTGGAATGGAGCTGTGAAGACGTGATATCTATCATTTTCTTTCAAGGAAACGCGCACTGACTAAAAGTTTAAAACGAGTATTAAAGCGCGAAAATTAACCAAAGATAAGAATTAACCCCCTATCAAAGCGCTGCAAAAAAGATATGGCAAGACATATCAAGCACTGCGATTGGTTGAAGCAAGCCAAGTCGCACGATGTGTGACATAACAATCACAACGCGTATTTCTTCTTTGTCGTGTCTTTCTTGTCGCGCTTTGCTAGGGAGGCAGCTTACCTTCGTTGTTTGCCCGATGTATCGACACAGTTACATGTAACGTGCGTGGTCGCAAGCTGACTGGAGTACGGCGGCGGATTCGTTCACTGGTGGGCTGCGAATCCGGAACTACCTTAAAAAACTGAACAACGAGGGATAACGGGTATCCATCTGTAACTTGATGGTGCAGGATTGCTATATAGAGTCTATTAATT
>SJJU01023851.1:0-10705 GCA_012932125.1 Conopomorpha cramerella | reverse complement strand
AGTCCACCTTGCCTGAGGGCGTCCTACACTCCGTTTGCCGAGACGCGATCTCCACTCGAGAACTCGTTTTCCCCAACGGTCATCGGTTCTACTTAATACTTAATGTATTTACTTATAAATATTTAATGTATAGTTCTGAATATTTAATGTATTAGTTCTGCATATTGAATGTGTTTAGTTTTGAATATTTAATGTAATGTCTAATTTTGGTCTTGAATCACACGTGAAAGTCCAGGATAGGTTTAAAATGCTTCTTTCAATAGGTACACGGGGTGCAAAGGCGACTTCCTATGGCAAAACAAATGTTTGCCGAGACAACTAGTGTATAATGTATTATTCCTGAACATTAGGTGCATATGCCTTTAGTACTGAATATTAATAGTTCTGAATAAAACGTAATGTATTAGTTCTTAATATTTAATGTCTTAGTATTACATAACAAACAGTTCAGTAGCGTAAGAAAGAAAGTAGAAAACCACAAAGCTTGATGAAAGTTATAATATATAATTTGTAAAAAGTGAAAATGTAATCCTAAACGACATTGTATGTTAGCCGGAATGAAATAAATGATCAGTTTTGTGGCACACACGCCTTGCTGCATGCAGGGTGGTATTATCTATCCGTATTGTTGGATCCACACTAGCAGCATAGTCTGTTAGCATACAACTGCATTAGGGAAGTTGTTTCCAGTCGTCCAAATAAAGTTTGACATTTCTATATGATTTTAGTTTTGCCGTTGTCCCAATATCTTATTATTTGGCTTATTCCTCGCATTATTTATTTCGGTTTGCCGATTTCCAAACTATAAGTATGGGAGGATAGATAGGTAGAAATTTTAAAAGTAAAATGTTTATTAGCAAACAAAATAGGTGCACAGCACGGCTCATACACGACAACCCCTCAGACCAAACACAGCTAGACTTGTAAACCGCGTATCACCTTTCAGTCTGTCTCTTTCCCACCAACATTTATTTAATTCTCTCTCTAAAGACGGATCCATTGGTGTAGTGGTCAGCATGTCTGCCTCTGCTCCGTAGGGTCGTGGGTTCGATTCCCACCGCTGACAGGTGCTTAGGTGATGAGCTTTTAAGCACTTGTGGGATGTGTCTGGGTGTTTTATTTATATAAGTATATATTTAAATGAAAAAAAAAATATATAAGTAAATATATCTCGTTGTCTGATTTCCATAACACAAGTGCTTTAGCTACTTAACATGGGATGAAAGCAATGTGTGTGTTGTTGTAAAATATTTATTTATTTATTTATTAATTCTATGTACCAAATACCCAATACTCTGCTACGCAGAAAGGGGTAGAAAATAGTTTTCTCTTACTCTATCACTCGTTTTTTTTTTAACTTGGCTCTTATGTTCAGCTTTAAAGCCGACAATCCTGCCACAAAAAAATTAATAATTCTTCGAATTCAATATTATGTAGACTGTGATAATGAAGTCTATAGATAAAGTCGACATAGTCAAAAACTCATTAAAATGTGAGGGTTGACAATCACATTTCAATGTTGCGTGGAACATTACACGGAAATAACGAATTGATCAAAAAGGAGTCCTCTCCTTTACTTCTCACTCTCACTATTATTTTTCATCACCAGCTCATTATTACACTAACTCCACCACATTAATACAATAATTGTAGCAAAAAATTAATTTTGAAAATATCAAATTTGAATAAAGAAGCCATTTGAATCTCATCCATATATGGCCATATTTGCCGTAGAACCGATGACCGTTGGGGAAAACGAGTTCTCGAGTGGAGACCGCGTCTCGGCAAACGGAGTGTAGGACGCCCTCAGGCAAGGTGGACTGATGATATACGCAAGGTGGCTGGCAGAAGCTGGATACGAGAAGCCGAAAACAGATCACAGTGGCGTGCAATTGGAGAGGCCTATGTCCAACAGTGGACAGGTATGGGATGATGATGATAAATCTCATCGCTTCCCGTATAACAGTTCATCACTTGTTCATGTCGTCCATATTGTTGTCTCGTTTTATTCTAAACGTCAGTATAGGATTGCAAGACCCACACAGAAATCTCAACCCAACAAGACAGAGTCAATGATAATTGACAGATATTATTTTGACACCTCAGAGGATCTCACAATTTGATCTTCACGACCCCTAGAGAATTTTTTTTTTAAAGAAAACCCCTAAATAATACATTTTTTTTTTCAATTAATAACTTTCATTAAATTTTTGGTGAATAATGGGGAATTTTCTTTGACGATTTTCTGACAGACTTTCGGGCGGAGAACTGTCATTACTGTCATACTTTCCAAACAAAGATTGACAGTAATGTCATTACAGTTCTCTGCCCGAATTTCAAACGTCAAAGAAAATTCCCGCCATTGACTGAGTATTTTTAGTTATTTACCTGGTGTGGGTTGGTTGTAACGCTTCTTCATAAACATGTTGTATAATATAATAAAGTACGGAACATTGCGGATAGCACCGCCGGGGTTCCACTACTTGGTAAAAAAATTGTATAGGTAATTATTAAATAATTTATTCAACATAAAAGTTACACATTAAATTTGACATATTAATATAGGTATAACATAATCTCGATAAACAGCAGCTTACAAATATGTACAGTAATAATTTCATTGGAATGCCAAGAAGAAAAACATATAATCTAAACCTAAGAAATTCAATGTACAAGTGCGCCGATTGCCCGTGTAATAAATAGAAGCTATATGTTATACAAAACAATGTTTGGTAAAGATCCAATGCTTAATTTATGTTGATCATAGGTAATCCTAAGGGGGTAATTCTATCTGGTGGGTATTGCTATGAGCTAATTCCAATAGTCGCTTTGGAGATTCGTTCTGGTGGGCAGCGACAGCTGACTTGTTCTTCTACTGGCAGTACATGCGGTTCAACTTGAGGATATCGCTCTTGGTCATGCCGGAACGTTGGCCGAGAGTTACATTATCCTGAAAAAAAAGAGAAATTTTAGATAACGGCTCCTGTAACCAGTACCTACTACAAAGATAAAATACTTAATGAATGTCTTGGGGATCTCCAGGACCGAAATCCATGTATGGAATCTGTAAAACATCATGTCCCCAAGTCACTTCCTCTTTATATCATTGATAGTTGACTTTAACTTTAATCTTCTTTTTATTGGGAGTGTAATGGTCAGCATGTCTGTCTCTATTCCGTAAGGCCGTGGGTTCAATTTCCACCGCTGACAGGTACTTAGGTGACCAGCTTTTAAGTACTTATTAGATGTGTCTGGGTGTTTTATTTATATAAGTATGTATTTAAAAAAATGTTTTTAAGTATTATTTCGTTGTCTGAATTCCATAACATAAGTGCGTTAGCTACTTAACATGAGATGAAGGCAATGTATGTGTCGTTGTGAAATATTTACTATTTACTATCTATTAGTTTGTATTGATAGTTGAAGAATGCGCGGAAGCTAGTGGCAATAAGTCATTTAAGTTTCTACTCATGTTAAGTAACCATAAAAAGATTCCTTGGTCCCTCAGACCAAAAACAACTAGACTTGCAATACTTGCAATCCAAAACTGACGTTTAGAGTAAAATGAGACATCAATATGAAAACATGAAGAATTGAAATTATAAGGCACAATATCTTTACTTGTCTATTCCTCTCCAGAACTTTTTAGGGGTTTGGATAAATTTATTAGTATAAATAATTTAAAACTATAGCTTGTTTTATTTCTCGTATTGTTAAGTTGTTAATAATGAATAGTGTAGTATGTACATAGGATTAATAATTTGTTGTAATGTATTTTTGTTTGTTTCAGGTACAAACTTACGTAGAGTTGATTTGGTTTAGTTAGTAATATAAGTTTTGAGTTAGTTAATCCTTCACAACAAGGGGTTTTTTGTTTTGGAGTTTTTGTGTTTTTTTTACTATAATACACATGTGCGGCTTAAACGTATCATTGGCAGAATTGTAGGCTTTTAGCTTCACATAAGAGCCATTTTTTAAAATTGAATTGATTTGAAGGTACAATATTTTCTGTTCCTTACGGCATAGCAGAGTATATTTCGATCCAAACTGTCATTTTGGTAGTAAACGTGACAGTTTGGATCTAGAAGTACATAATTTTCCATACATGTTGGTGGAAAAGAGACAAACTAAAGGCCTTGTGCTGAAAATATAAAGACTTCTCTAGTCCTGTCCGAAGCGAAGAAGCGCTCATTACCCACCTCTATACGGTCACCCATCCATGACATGTGCCGAGACGGGCGAAGTAACATTTACATAAACTCTTAAGTTTGGTAGTAAGTTTGGTGAGGTGTACATATTATGATGATTAGAAAGGCTCAGAGGTCTTCAAGTCCCGGGTAAATAGGTACCTAATGATCCAGTGTGCTCCACCGTAGACGTCAATGCTTAGCATCAGACAGGATCGTGGTCAAATGCGTGTTCATAGAGCACAAACAAAGACCAATCGTTGAGAGAGAATATGATGATGATGAAAACTAACATTTTCATATTACCTTCAAAGCAACGATGGTCGGCTCTCCGTTGGAGGAGAAAGCTTTGGCACCGTAATGCATTACGCTCTGGTAGTCGTACTCCACTCCGAAGTCTGTCACCTGCTTGTTGCTGTATTTATTGAAGTTGTGTTCGTGACCTAAATAAAGGAATATACTTATTAGATGTCTCTACGTAGGACAAACCCCAATTCATATTGAGATTAAGTATTATTTTTTCTGTTCTAAAAATGTTGTTATATTTGTCCTTATCTACATTTTGCTTCTGAGTTCTGCCGCACAAGCAACTTGGGTAACCGAAATGTATGCTAAGCAGAAGATAAAGGTTTCTCTATATTGCGTGTAAAAGTACCCCGCGCAATGGTCTTAGAAATTTTGTTGGGGTCGTCAATATGAACAACTTTTACTATGGCGAGATTATGGGAAAATTGACTTTGAAATTGAATTGCTTGTTCATTGTGTTTAAAAAAAAACTCACCAGACTGAATATTCTCCCACTGTATTCTAACATAGTCGTCTCTGTTGGAGGCGCTCTGCATGTGGAAGAAGCCCAGTGTATGCAGCATCTCGTGGACAATGGTGCCGTGGCTGAAGCAGCCGCGGGCTAAATGCAATGTCTGGTTACCAGGTTTTCGAGACCCCGTGAAACCTACGTGAGCGTAGCAACCACTGCCATCACCCTGAGAGAATCATAATAGATATTAGATAGTTAGGAAATTTGTATGTATTTTGGCACCTTTATACGAGTACAACGCCAAATAAATGCATATTCAAGAGTAAGGGCCCATTTAGACGGCTGTTTTTCTGAACAAAGTAATAATTGCAATTATCTAACTATCCGCCATGATTGCTATGTGAAATCGAATAATAAGTATAATAGTGTACTCGACACAATACATTTCCAGCTACTATTTTATTGTATTCAGGCGGCAAAGTAATAGAGCCACCTAAATCTTGATACCAATTATTTCCCTGTCATAATTATCTTATGCGTATATTACATGTTTAAGTTGCAATAATTGATAAGCTAAGTACATAGTTTTATGTTGTTAATAGTTAGTGTATTGTAACTATGTTAAGTATAAGCTATACCTAAATAAACACATTATGTGAATATTGTTGTGCCCTACAGGGTCCATAATTGATACACTGTACAAAATTTTTAACATCTACTATAACATTATGGTAATGCAATAAAGATAGATATTGAGTATTAATTTTTTTTAAACCTAGGTACGTCTATAGAGAACGCGTTCTAAACATTAGTTACTTTTATCTAATGCACTTATGAAATAGGCGTGTAGGTAACACATAAGTAAACCGCGGTAATTTCTATCTGTTATCTACCACTGGACTCACTGACTCAATTGTTTTATGGTATCACAAACTCAGGGAGCTTGGGTTATTATCCTGTAACTCTTGATTACAAGTGTGTCAGTACATTGTCATTCAGACATTATGACATAGTTGAGAATGTGACTAAGAAAAGCAAATTACTACTTAGTTTGACTAATTTCAAAATGACCACATCTTTATGAAGTAACAACCTTTAGTCTGTTCATTTTACGGAGAGAATTTATGTAAGCAAAAAGTCAGTCAGCTTACTTAACCTTTTCCTACTGTAATTTTGTTGTGTTTGTGTTGTTATCTATCTTACCAAACGCTTGGTTGTTTAGTACCTTGCAACAGAATAACAGATTAGATGTAATTACCTACATTCAACAGAACAAATTTAACCTTTGAAGAAAAAAACATTAATATTTTTTTAAGTAAACGCGCACTGACATGATATTAAAAGTTTAAAATGGGTACCAGGGTCAGCTCGCGACCACGACCACGACATATGTAACTGTGTCGAAACGTCGTCGGGCAAACAAGCTGAATGCTTATCTTTGGTTAATGTTCGTCCTATAATACCCGTTTTAAACTTTTAGCATTAATAGTAAAAAGCGCGAAAGTGTTGGTTGCGTCCGGTGTCATCTCGCGGTTGATCATAAAATACCAGCTACCGATATTGTCCGTCCTCGGCGGCGTGACGGGGGGCAATGATCAGGAAATGATCTCGAAGTGGCACGATCATATAAACGCAAAAAGGTCTAGAGTCATCTATACAAGGGGATAACGCACCTTGATAACCACAGCATGCTCTTGTTGTGTCTTACGCTTCCTGAAACGGACGCATGTATTCTTGGCAATGTCCTCCATGGCAGCATTTATCTTGTTCTTTTGGTCGTCACCTGTTTGTTTGAAATTTATTGACACTTGTTTGTTTGAAATTGATTGATTATGTAAGTAAATTCCATAAAATGCATGTCCCCAATCAGTGGAAATGATCTCAATATTATCTGAAAAAAATTACATGTGCACTCGATAATCACTTGAGTGGAATAACCCTATGTTTTCGATTCATCCTGATCGCATTGAAGCGAGTTATCCAGTGAAGGTTTCAAGCTTAACTGGACGAGAAAACGTGCTTGACTTCGGTCAAGAACCTTTTCTTGACTGTGTGCATTGAAAAGACGCAAAAGCAACGCTGAGGGGAAGAAAAGTGGCTGAGCTACGTCGAGGGGAAGATAGAGTTTGGGCGGTCACTAAAGTATTAGATTGTCAAATTCCCTACACACTGAAACTCCTCGCGCACCTACGTATTAGTAAATCTCATCATGCACCTTAGTAAGTCGATAAAATCGGATACTGACTGAAGACGTTCTGTTGTATTTCATAAACCACAGTGTTTGCTGGCCAGCGGTAGGTGGGGTTGCGGAGGCCGTTCCTGTTCTGACTTCCATCGTAGTTGAGGTACGCTTCCTGTTGCGGCGCCAGGATCATGTCACCTTCAAACTTGTCTCCATATTCGCCGGTATCCTCGCCACTATCTTCGTCCCCTACAACAACACGGACCGATGAAATTGTTATAATAGAAGTGTTGTAAACGCGGGCCAAGTTTCAGGATCTGAGGTTTTGATGTTGTTTGGTTGTTGTTAACTGCCCAATTCAATGGAATTTTAAGGTAATCAAGACTTGGATGGACTTATACATTATGGTTACTGTGCAATGTTGGTAATTAAAAAAAATATTAAGGAATTATCTGTACAAAGATAATTTACCTATGTCGCCTATCTTTTTGGGAGATAACACCTTAAAATTAGATTTTTTCATTTTTGGCGCCATATTTTTTTTTGTATTAGCTTATTTTGCGTTAATTTGACACTATACATTCAAATCGGGACGCGTTGCTAGAATAAAAAGATTACCGTTTAAATTACTTTATTCAAAATAGACTTAGTACCGACTTTCGATGAGTAAAAAATCCCTAAACATTCCACACACTGTCACCTGACCCCAAACTGAGATACCCTGTACTATGGGTGCCTGAAACCGATATACTAACATAAATATTAAAATACATATATAAATAAATAAAACACCGAGACGCACACATCTCAAATTACTCAGCTCATCTCTAAAGCAATAATTTTTCCATTTTTTCGCCAAAAATGAAAAAAATGTCGTAGACGGGAATTGAACCCGCGACCATCGTCGTCCTAGAGACAGTTGCCCTGACCACTAGCCCACGCCTGTCGTGAGATAAAAAAAGGAAGTTGAAAAAAGTTAAACAAATACCTACAGTTCGCATAGGTTTTTCTTAATTTTCATTTGTATCACAATAAAATTAAATAAATTCACAAAACAATTGTTGCATATTGAAAAACACTCTGTTCTCACCGTTAGGCTGGACATAATCGTCGTATTTGTCAAGAGAAGCAGCGTGCGCCGCAGCGGCCAACAGGGCTACTAATATGTAGCGCAACATAGTTTCAGCAAGTTTCAGTGTACTCGCACCACACAACTAACATTTCACCTAACGCCGCAAGCCTTATAAACACACAACATTTTCAGTATGAAAAGAGCTTTGCTCTATTCGCGCATTTCTAGGTGTCAAAAGAGATAAGACAGTTGTATGCAGGTCTGAATGAAAACGTGAGTGCAGACGTGACGTATTATCGCTATATCGTGATTACTATTAATGTAAAGGATTAGAATAGTTTACTATAGATTATTCCATAACTACACTATATATTGTAGCCATGTAAACAATAAAGAAGGAAAACATGATGGCATATAGTAGTATTAGTGAACTATATTATATGGAACAACGTGACAAAGTTTGTATGGTTTTGTGCAGGATTCATCAAGATAGGTAAGGTACTGACATAAATCAGTGTTAAATATTAACACGTACGATAAAGTTGTACACAGAGATACAATATAAAATTATTAATCTGTTTCTGGGTGATGTGATTAAGTATGAATTTTTGTAAACACGTAATCTACTAGGCATTGAATACTTTAGTAAATATCTACGTCTACGCACTAACTTTGCATTGCTTGGTTCTGTCTTACCGTGTGATAACTCTTTCAATGATATTGCTCTTACGGGTAATGTCTATCTACTGGGCAATGCTTTGACTTCAAGAAGACTCTCTTTTTCACGACAAGCTTCATGAATTCAAGCGTTCAATACTAGAATGATACCATATGAACTATTGTATTGTAGTAGGTGTTCTTATTTAGTTCTTTTCATTTTTATACATTACTTGTGATGTGCTTGCTTGTGTATTTGCTTACCATTTTTATTATAACTTATAGTAAACTTTAATTATCATGTCTTTTTTTGTCATTGTTGTGCAAATCTGTAATAGGAGTATTCACCAGATTTATAAAACAGTGTTTCAGTTGGTATATTTTTACATAAATAATGTTGTGTGTATTCTGTAGCCTTAAATAAATAATTGAAGACAATTTCTGAGAGGTTTGATTAAACAATGCTTTTTGTACAAGATTTGTTATTCGAAATAACTAAGATCATTCTGCTTTATGTGTACCTATGTTTTGTATGTTAGTTTCAGATTCCCACCACCACACCGTTCTCAAACGTCCCTTTCACATACCTAAACACGTCGAATAGGTGGTCCCTTGTACCCAACTTCCGACTATATCATCGGCGTACATGAGCTATGTCTACGTCATTGCCTATCTTCCTGTCTACACAGTACTTTGTAAAAACAAAATGGTACAATAAAAATAACATTTAACGGACCCCCCGCTTCGTTGTACAATTTGCTTATCGGCACTTCTTTAGCAGTAGCGGTCTGCTTTATCAAAATACAAGGACAGACTCTGCTATAGGCAAGGTCAAGTGTACACAGTGACTATGGAAAAAGCGTATAGGAAATGCTTGTTTTACAGTCACATTCAGGACCATGACAAATGGTGACCTGTAATCTCTGCTTATTCCTCTGGGAGACAAGACTGAAATTTATGTACAGATGGTGCCATCCACAATGACGCGCCCCACCATTCATCCCAACCATGTACAGTGTAACCATACAGAATATGGCACTATATGTATTGGTAGGTAACCTATGCTAAGAAAAATCGGCTTTGTAATGATTAGTCAAATAAAAAATAATAAATAGGTACCTAGACGAACTAGATAAGTAACATTCCAACTTCCATAGTTACTCCTAACTCAATTCTTTCACGTTATAACAACTATCCGTGTACCTGGAGAGATATTAATATGTATATCATGTCGTATATTCTCCATTGACCCGGGCACAGGCTCTAGAAGCAAGCACGCGTTCTGTGAAGCCAATTTTGACATTTGCTTATTTCCCCGTAGTAGGCTCCATTTTTCATTGCACGCAGCGTATGTACATATGTGTCGTTAACATATGATGTTTGCACCCCTAGGGGTACCGTTTGGTGGTGCGGTCAACAATGAATAAAAAAAGGATTTTCCAGTTTTGGTAACACTTATTGTGTCACTAAGGTAGAGTTGTTGTATTGTGTTATATAAAAAAATGTCTTTCATATGAGTTTCAACCTTATAATATGGTGGTAGACCAGATGCTTAGCCGACTGTACCACAACTGATCCCTTCTTACTTCCGCTTCTTCGGTCTTCCCTCGGTCTATAAAAGCACAGAAAACTTCCTGGGTTAATGTGAGATGTTTCTCCGCCATATTTCGCATAGAGAATAGCATTTTTTTATCATGGGAAAATCCGTCATGGATATCCCACCACTAACGGGGACTGCGGCGGGGTTATGTGGGACTCGCACACACTAAAACCCCACGGTGACCGCTACCGTCCAAGGGCATCGAGAATATCTAATCCGTAAATCTCAACCCGTTCGTTCCCTCGTTGAA
>SJJU01023826.1:0-11599 GCA_012932125.1 Conopomorpha cramerella | reverse complement strand
AGACCGTTTGAATCGAAAAACGGTGTTAAGGTAAGTAAACGATTTCCTTTTTTCAGTTCTTTGTTTTCTTTTAAACATTTTATCTCATCATAGTACGACTCATTTTGAGCATTTCGTAGAATCAAAACTTCTGCTCTAGTCATAAGTTCACAGTTAATGTAGTTAATTTTATTTTTCTTTAGCTTCTCAATAAACAATAACATTGTTGCGGTACTTCTCAGTAAATTCATCCATGAAGAAAAACGAGTCGGGTCAGGTATAACAGAGTCGTTTAAATTATATACAGCATGTATACTTTCCAATATTGTTTCATCTATTTTTTCGTTTTCAGGTTCCGTCGGCCAATACTCAGGACTGTGCTGAAGAAATTCTGGGCCCCGAAACCAGGCTGAATCATTTGTCAACATACAGGTATGAATCTTCGTTGCAGCGTCAGCGGTATTTAAGTCTGTGGGTACGTATCGCCATTCGGTAAGTTTCGTAAACTTGTCTATCTCGCCGAGACGATTTGCTATAAACAATAACACCTATCTTGTAGTTCTATAGTTCGTTTGATAATTCGATGAACGATCTGACACATGGAAATGTCACTTTGCAAAATAATGTTGCTAGTTTTTTTATCTATAGGGATTGACTTTCATAATCGAATAAATGAACGGATAAAATTCATGAAATGAATGAATAAGAAAGTAATAAAAGAGTAGGTAGCGATTGTAAAGAATGTTTCGTTCGAATCGTTCGTCTGTTAATCGACAACTACCATCGCAACGCTGCCCATGCCAACAACGAAACAGTAGTCAATATTCTACGACAAGGATATTTCATTCTCGGCCTGCGACCAGCCGTGAAGTACGTCGCCAATCATTGCCAAATATGCACCATAAAGAAGGCCAAACCACTGACCCCACCAGTTGGAGATCTGCCCCTTGAACGGTTATCTCATCATAAAAGACCTTTTACCCAAGTGGGACTCGATTATTTTGGCCCAATAACGGTAACGGTAGTCATGCCTGAGTTCATTTGATTGTTTCATTCTTAATTACCAGATTATAAACAAATTGTCGAGATATTTGATTAGACATAGACACTTTGCTCTTTAGTATAAAGTGTGTAACTTTGATGAAGACGCAATTACACGCTTCTAAGTATTATTATAGAATATAATAAGTCGATTACCGTAGACAGCGTAGGTAAGGAATCTGGATTTCGTGTTGAGTTCATGGTTGGCTAGCCAGAATTTACCTGCCTAGAGATTTCTCACTACGTCGTGGACGTTAGTAAACAAGTATAAACCTCTGCAATTATTATTGGCATTATAAGGTTGTTATGAAAGTTATTAAAAAAATATTTAATTTTCACACCAAAATCCATTCAATGAACGGAATTGAAACAGACATGCATTCTACTAGACGATTTTTTGCACCATACACTTTCTTATACGTAGGCTGCACTGAAAGTTTTGCGTAACTTTAAAAAAAAAACAAGTTGCAAACAAAATGTTTTTTAAATTTTCGAAGTATTCTTTTCTTTTCTTTAATTTTAAACACTTTTTCATGCGGCTGAACCATTTTACAAAACATGATGACCACTCGTCTGATGCCATGTTTTGCACATGCTCATTAAAGGCCACTACTGCCTCTTCCGGTCTCGTAAAAGTGAAACCCCTCATCAGATCCTTAATTTTTTTTAAAAGGAAGAAATTGCAAGGTGCAAGGTCTGGGCTATGTGCAGAATGGGTCACGATCTGTACTTTTTCGGACGCCAAAAATTGTTTTGTTTTGTTCGCCGTGTGTGAAGAAGCGATGTCGTGTTGTGGAAGAGGATGCGGCTTCGGGGTCGATTTTCTCGAACCTTTTCCAGCACCGTCGGCAAACAAATGGTGGTATACCATTCAGCATTAACGCTTCTTTGGTCTTCAAGTGGGATTGTGCAAATGGGACCCGAGCGGGAGAAAAAAAACGAAATCATTTTTTTTCCCACGTTCCTACCCTGCCTCACTTTTGTAGGCCTATTCTCACTTTCGAACACCCATTCGCAAGACTGCTGTTTTTTTTCGGGTTCAAAACAATAAATCCAGGTTTCGTCTCCTGTGACAATGTTATAAACAGCATTAGAATGTCCGTGGTCATATTGAAGCAACATTTTTTGGCACCAATCGACAAGAGCCCGTTTCTGCTCTGGAGTCAGTTCATGAGGGATCCAGCGACAACAAAGTTTTCTAACTTTTAATTCTTGGTGTAAAATCTTTTGAATCTGACTCATACCGATCCCAAGAAGTCCACGAATCGTTTCATAAGTGATACGTCGATTTTCTTCTACTAAGCGCCTCACAGTGCCAACGTTTTCCTCGGTAGTAGCTGTTGTAGGCCGGCCTTCACGAACATCGTCATTCAGACAAACCCGTCCACGTCCACATTCAGCGTACTATCGCCTTACAATGCTCAAATGAGGTGCTTCCTTCCCAAAAGCATTTTGAAGACGAACAACACAATCTTGCGGACAAAGAGCATTTTTAAAATCGTTAAAAAACATAACTCTGAAATCTTTTCGCGTTAGCTCCATTTTCACTGTCAATGCAAACTTTAATGTGTCATAAAAAACAAATGACAGATGATTTGCCGCCCATTTTTTTTCTTATTACAATCAAGGTTCAGTGTTTAAAAAAATATACGATTCGAAATTCAAACACTTACGAAAACTCAGAAGTGCAAAACTTTCAGTGTGTCCCATGTATCGCTTACGTTGAGTCTACAGGTTAGTATCAAAGGGTGCGTTTGTATCGAGAGACATAATAAAAGACGGCAGAGGCAAAAGTTCTGAAGAAACAAAAGTACACGCTAACCTTGCGTCATTTCCGGAAGCCTTACGGCCTAGCTCGCCCCTAGACATTTCATTGGCGCGGATGAACGCAGATTGGTAGAGTAAGGAGAAGGGTTGTGTGAATGGAAATAAGAATTAGTGATATAAGGGCAACGTACATGACATCACTGTAAATATGAATGGGGGGTGTGCTGTCGATATCTCGAGAAGCCAGAGAATACCCGTGACTTTTCCTTATAAGCAAAAGAACATCTGGAAATCCAGAAAACTAGTAGTACCTACTGCCAAAGGAAGACAGTAAGCATCAGTTTCGAAAGCACAGGCATATACTAAATTATTTTACTGCCTATGTTGGGGAAAGTCCTCAGACTAACATCTACAAGAAATATACTTAAATACATTTTTTTTTCTTTTAAATACATACCTGCTTATACATATCAATAAACCACCCAGACACATCCAACAAGCTACTTAAAAGCTCACTACCCAAGTACCTGTCAACCGTGGGAATCGAACCCACGACCTTACGGAACAGAGGCAGACTTGCTGATCACTACATCGACGGACCCGTCCATGAATTGAAATCACATAGATAGGTAAGTACATATGTTTATTTAGGAATATATTACATGGATATTTATAATTTATCAAGTAAAAGTGTAACACTACGATTATTTAATAATATCCATTCTATACTTAAATTATCAGGTAGACAACTTGATTAAAAACTTAGATTATGATTACCTTGTATTCTACTTACATATACATAATCTGTATTTACATGTTCTGTTTGAATAATATTAGTATTGAAATAATATTTACACATATCACATAGGTAACTTTAACACAATATCAACGATAATATTGTACACCATTTTCAGTCTTCCATTAAAAATAAAAGAAACTCAAGTAAATCTTGCACAAAAATATACCACTGACAACACCAAGATGTGTACCTACTGTTAATATTTTATTTATTTCTCTTCTTCTGTTTTTAGTACAAGGCAGACCTGCTCGTGATCATCGGTTAACTACAATTTACTTAATTACACTTAAAAATTCTCGTAACTACACTCGCTACTATGAATGGAATCAGAAATACCTATCCATGCCGAAATTTACTGTTTCTTTAAATGAGGGATTTTCTTTCATTTTTTTAGTTTCATTTCGTCTCGACAATAGTGTCAATATGTTTGAAGCTATATTCCGTCCAACAGAGATTTTAAATCTTGTTGTGATGAATAATATTAACTGTCTAGTTACTATGTGTGAGCGACAAACCACAATTTTTTTGAAATGTCATCTCAGCAAGATAGCATCAATCATCATAATTGAAACCTCAGAGGTTCTCACAATTTGATCGTTTTCGCAATCGAAACGTTTGTTTTTTTTTAAAGAAAATCCCTCATTCCGATTCATTTTATATGCACATTTTAATTTTTGAAACAAACAAAAAATAACATTAGGTATTCAACACTCATGCGCTATAAGATCTTTGTAGCACTGTACTGTTTTGGATCACTTATATAACGCTGATAATATATTTTTTTTTGTTTCCCATCATAATGAATTAATAATATATCGAATCCTTGAATTAGTTAGAATAAAAAAAACAAATGCCTACAGCTCTCAAAATTCGGTCCCTCTGTTCTAACAGCCTTTCAATCCCCGCTTGGTTTGGGTTGTGGGTAAGGTATTGGTAGTTCCGACAGTCAGTTACATTTATTCTTGTAATTACAAGCGCCCCTAGGAAAGCGCTCTAAGAAAGAAATGGTAAGCCATACCAAACACCGCGATTGATTGAAACAATCTGAGTCGCACGACGTGTGACATAGCAGCCAATGTCACCAAAGTGACATGGCAGAGATACTTTTCTTTTCATGCTATGTGGTAGTAGGTACCTTAGATAATATGCTACATATAGGAGACTTACGGAGTTCTCCGTAATTCTAAATAAAAGTGAAAACATTGACCAGTTTTTAAGACCTTGTCTAGCGCTGTTATAACTTTAGAATACCACAGTTAGTCTCGAAATGGAGGATGGAAATACTATTTGAACCGGCGCGCCGCCCTTGTGCCCTTTGCCAGTATCGTCAAATTGCGTCGCCACCGAACTAATTCAATGCAGAATTGAACACGTGGATGTATGATAACAAAGTGTAAAGATATAATACATTGTTAGTGGCAGAATTACCTACTGCTAATCTTAGTCTCGTTATTTTGTATTGCGCGTGTAGAATTAGTCTTTAGTACAGACTAAAGAAGGATCATTTTATTTTAACTATTTTAATGACAGGTGCTGAGTTTCATACGCAGTTGTTTATGACTAATAACTATGTTGCATAACCGAACTCTCCATAATGTGCATTTGTTGGTTTATTCTTACTACAGTTTGTGGCCCATCACAGCTACAGGAGCAAAAATAATGGTGAATGACTCTACTCTCTTGATATAATAATAAAGTGAATACAATCAAATAAATACAGTCTAGCCAGCAAGTCGTGGAATTAAAAAGTGGCGGGGAAACTTGGAAAAAGACTGTTGGTATCACTCAAAATATTGAATGGATTCGGAAAAACGATCTTGATATTTGATGATGGCTGGCTTGTTTCAAGATCTAATCTGATCAGGGTATCAGGTTGTTTCTTGCAATGGTGCAGCTTTCATGCAATGGTGAATGCTCATAACGTGGTTTGTCTCAAAAATTGTGTAAATATCGTCCCGTCATCCGTAACTTATAATACAGGAACTCAGGATTGAAGTGTCGGCACACATATTGGTCTGGGAGCAATCCGGCGTCTCGGTTGTGTCGGTGTTTCTATGAACCTTGCCACATAGAGACTGCTTGCGGGAATCGCTTTCGCTTGCCGTAGCACATAGATAATAGATGTAATCCCATAGTTCGGCCGCTATCCGTTTTTTTAGTGGTTCCGCCTCTGTATGACGTGAGTTTTAACAAGAGCGTATAGTACCTTTAGGTTAGTTTACTAAGTAGGTACCTACCAACTAAGTAACTGAATGCAAATAAAAACACATCACAATACTTATAAAGTTTTTTTATAGTTTAATAATTAAGATTTTAGACTTTCCCACTTCTTCTCGATCACGTGTTACACTATTATGCAGGTAGATATTAAATTTCACCGACTATGAAATCACAAATAAATAAGTAGGTAGTTCAAGGAGTAAGACAGTTTGATTATAGTTTTACTTTTTCTGACGCAGCAACAATTTCACCAAAATATTGCATTTTTTCCTCTAAAAAATCTTCAAACTCAGATTTTACGGCCATGTATCTCTCTACAATATCATAAACTAACTTCCTGACCACACAAAGGTTTAGATATTTTTCGCACTTGAATTCACTGTGACTGACACGTTGCTAGTGTTGCAAGTCAAATCTCAATAAATCGTAAATGCCACGACTTGTTGGCTAGACTATATGAAAGCGACGGTATCGTTTACCGCCGATAGTCAAGAGGTTTTTGCTCTGTGGTAACAAATCTTGCATTCCGTAATAAAACATGCTGGCTAACAGCGTTCAAAGCGGACACGGTCACATGCTCGCAACGACTTTTCGCGGTGTCAGCCAATCGCTATTACACAGCCCAAATGTCGTCCAGAGAAGTTTTACGAATGAAAGGAAAACTTTGAACTTTGAAAAAAAATCATAGCTGGTAAGATTTTAATAATGAACATTTAATGGTAAAATTCAGTTGGAAACTGTGATTTGGAGCGAATATTTAAAATTGTTTACCCCGGTAAAGGGGTGGGTCACACCCTATAGGAATCAGTAAGTTTCTTGAAAAAGATTTTATAGAGTGATAAAGGAGAGACCTATCTTTTTAGGTGATTTCAAAAGAATATTTGTCAATTCGACCGTTAGATGCTTTTTTATGTTTGCTCGCCGATAACTCCATCGTTCATGTATCGATGTTTATGTTTTTTTTTACTTGGAAAGAAGATATTCCCAAGGTGGTCCCATTGGAAAAGGGAGGAAATAAGGCTTTGATGATGCAAACCCGATATATCGAGGGAAATATAAAAAAAAATGTATCGGCGTGCGGCTAGTACTGGCTGAAGTCGGTTCTGTTTTTTTTTAAATTATTTCTTCTTATCGTCGTTCGTTCTAGATTATACACCTAGTCATAGTCGCACATGTTGTGTTATTGCCTTGCACGTCTTTGATCCAATTAGGTAAACACCTATTATTAACTTATTTCACACACGCTACGACCAAATATAACAACTAATAATGTTTGGGGACCATAAAGTTTTAGGCGTTGGGTTAGGTATTGTTATAATACGAAATAGGAGATAAATATAAAAATATCTATATATTTTAACACATTATATTATGTAGGTGTGGTCCTACAAGTAATGAATAAAACGTAGTTACCGTTTTCCAATAAATCTCTGTTTTTATGACACTTGCTGTGTAAGTTAAACTTCATTAACACTTTCGTGGACACCCAATTTAAGACAATGGAACTTATACTGTTATCACAGCGGGACATGTCCACAAAAGTGTTAAGGTAGATTTAAGACATTAATTTAAGATTCAACCTTAGGGTGATACCAGATTCTTGTTATACATACAATTTATCTAACTAGGAAAGTAGATACATTATTTACATGATCGCTGATTATTTATACGGTAGGCTTTACTGATTTATTTAGTTCACAACGACATTGTATTAAAGTAAAACTAATAAAAAGGACTTTACAAGTAATAACACTAGCTTGTGATACCTATCGACTGATCCCACAGTATGACACAAGATTACACACATATTACTTAATTGTTAGGTAGATTACCACCATTTGATATAAACGGTCCTCTAAAAACCTCCACAGATTTCATCGATCGGCTTCTAGTTTACAAAGCGTCCGCCAGATGTCGCTCACAGTTCAACTGCAGTTGAAACAGTAGTAGTGTGTAGTTTAATACCACCACCACAGAGGTTAGTAGTTTGTAGAGAAGTCGCGAGGTAACAGTAACACAGTGAATAGGATACTCAGTAGTAAACAATGTCCTTTTAAAAACACTGACATCGGTGCGTAGTTCACAAAACATCCGTCAGATGTCGTTCAGAAACTGACTGTAAATACGGTTACGGTCCTTAAAAACCTGTACAGATTTCATCGATCGGCTTCTAGTTCACAAAATGTCCGCCAGGTGTCGCTCACAGTTCAACTGCAGTTGAAACAGTAGTAGTAGTGTGTAGTTTAATACCACCACCACCATAGAGATTAGTAGTTTGTAGAGAAGTCGCGAGGTAACAGTAACACAGTGAATAGGATACTCAGTAGTAAACAATGTCCTTTTAAAAACACTGACATCGGTGCGTAGTTCACAAATCATCCGTCAGACGTCGCTCACAGACCGACTGTAGTTAACACAGTCGTAGTGATTGTTGTCGCAGTAGTAGTGGTAATATTAGCTACCGCCGCGGCAATAGTTGTGGTTGTGGTGAGTGTGGGTAGAGGTGGCGTGGGATACGAACGACAGGGGGAACCGGAGCCCGGCGGGCCTAGGATACCAAGTAGTAGATACGATACCAGCGCACCTGACAGCAAACCACCGTTATATGACAGCGTCATCATGTTACCTGAAATAGATAAACAATACTGTATAAGCAAAAAAAATATACATTCATATTTTCTTGTATTATTGTTGATGGGAAGTAGGTATTTTGCATAAAATTTATCCTATAACGGCGAAGGGCTCTCACCTTCTGTCACGTTCGTTAAAATATTTTGCTGAACCGTGGACTTAGCAAGTGCATCTGCCAATCCCAATTTTGTATACGAAAGGCGTGAAGTGTATTTTTTTAATTTTAATATTTAGTAGGTTGCGTCCATTACGATTCTGTGTTTCCTGCGCAGTATAGTCTGAAGGGTTTGATGGATACTTGAAGACCTCCAGACTACCTATCGGTAGCTAAGGAAAGTTTGCTCCCTCGTAGACCACATCACTGCTTAATATCGGGCAGGATGGTGGTCAAACGTTTGTTCACTTAGCATTAAAGAATGTGCCATTTTATGAAAAAATGGGTTGGGTATAAAGTTTCGAACTAATGTATACAATCTTGGTTGTAATAACACATTTTACAAAAATAAGTATAAGAAATTATTGTGGGTGTATTTAATCACATAGATTCACAGAAGCAGCAGTGTTTATCTACTACACTATAAACCTAAACCATTCTTATCTATTTAAAATACCGCATAAAAATCCTTTGCGTAGTTTTAAGAATACGTAAGTACAAACAGACAGCGAGAAACAACTTTTTTATAATATGTGGTGATTATGATCAATGGTCGTGGGAACTATAATGTTGTAGCTAGGTGAGCAGTACCTTCAAAATATCGATATAAACATGGGTCCAAAACAGGGTCAGGTTAGATGGAAGTAAGTAAGAAGTAGCGCCATCTAACGGCACATATCAAAATTACTTGTTTACTGTAAATTACACTCTGTTTTAGATAGACGTAATGAATACTTACCAGCGATTTCGCGATGCTCCCGACTGACCCTAGAGGGCGCCATAATCATTGGTACAGATCCGAATACGCCGTTTGAGAAACCCAGCACTATCGAAAATAAAATCGGGTATATCTGTGGAATTAAAACGTACGTTAATTTATTATTAGGTTTGTGATGTATTCCAAATTACTTCTAAATTTATAACGAAGCTTTTAAAAAAAACTATCATAAAATCGATATTCCAAAACATGCAGAATGGCATTTGACTTATTTAACATACTGTTTTGTTTTTGGGAAATACTTCACCCAAGTATTTACTTGGGGCATGGAGATATTATAATAGGTGGCTAACTCATCACCCAACATTTCGCTCTCCTAATATCATTACAGGTGGTCTAGCATTTGTCAACCAGTGTGTCGCTTTCACACACTTAAAATGAAATCAAAGAGCCCACAATCTGGATTGTATAGGTGTCACAGGGAGTGGAAGGTGGCCAAGAAAATGGTCTATCAGTTTTAAACCATCAATAAGGTTGTTGTACTGTGACAAGAAAAAAAAATCGATGTCTAACGAAATTCATATCACCTTATTCTTGATACAGTGTACCGTCGACACAGATTGTATACTATTTTAAGGTTTAGGCAACTTTATTTAATTATAATTACTCACATCCCACCATAAGGGGTTTATGCAGGTTATCTCATGAAGTTTGTCTTCACCGTAAGAGCGTAAAGAGCCGGAGCGCGGCGCAGAGCAACAGCTGGCGTCACGAGGCACCACGTATAGGAGTGAGACAATGGGTGCGGTGGATAGAGAGTGGGCTCAGACCAAAAAGAACTAGACAATCCAAAACTGACGTTTAGAATGAAACGATACAACGATATGATAAACATGCAGACTTGAAAGAGCAAGAGATATTTATCTTCTGTCTCGGAGCGTCTGTGGTCCAATTGGTCGGATCCTTGACTTGTAACCTTGGGAGGTTGCGCGTTCGAGTCCGGCTACTGGACGTGTACCAATGGGACTCTTTTTCAGAGCCTAAGTACGCAACGCAATGCTCGCACGGTGAAGGACAACATCGTGATGAAACCCGCATACCACTAGGTGTGTGAACCCTATAACGGCGATGGGCTCACCCCCTGTCACGTTGGGTTAAACCGCTTGGTGAACCGTGGACATTTGCTTTAGCAAGTGCCTCTGCCTACCGCGCTTTGAGATTAAAAGACGTGAAGTGTAAGTACATCCAACTACCATATACATTGCTTTGAAAGAGAAAGACTGATGGTGGTAGGCAGGTTGCAAGTGTAGTTGTGTTTAGTGTGTGAGAGTGTGCGTGCACGTACGTCAGCGTGTATGGTGGGGTGCGGGCGCGGCGCGGCGCACAGCAGCAGCAGCGGCACGGCCAGCAGCCGCACGCCCGCCGCCGTCACCAGCTGCGAGCCGCGCCACGCGCCGCTCCACGCCGCGCTGATCTGACCATGCAACAAGGACCGTTTTACTGTGCGTTCGACAATCTTACTTTTTTTATCACTATGAACAAGCGTTTGACCACTATCCTGACTGATGTTAAGCAGCGATGTGGTCTACGATGGAGAACACTTGTTCATTAGGTACCTATTCACACGCGACTTAAAGAATGAATTAACTATTTCTATAAATAAAATCTAAACATTAAGACCTCGTTGTTTTGTTCTCCTGAAGAATAAAATTATGTTAGGTTTTTTACAGCTATCAATTTAGTTCAGGAGATTGAACGAGGCTACAGTACAGGTGCCTATTTGAGCAGTCCCGTGAATTTAGGGTTGACTACTTTAGTAGTTGAACGAGATTCCAGAGGGGTAAGCAAAGACAATCGATTACCACTTTCTACACTATTGACATGTCTACCTCTTTTGCTTTTGTCACATATTCATTGAGTATTTTCTATTTTTAATGCAATCTTAAGTTTGGTTACCCTCTTTAATTGAAACTACCTACTATCAATTTATTATGTGTGTGGAGCGCTATCCGCAACGCCGCCTAGTACAGTTAGTTACTTATACTCGTACCTATTCACAGATATTTAACTATCAAACAGAAAATAAAACTAACCTTTCCCATCAGGTCGAAGAAGTTGAAAAACGTCATGAGGACTATAGGCATCCAGCTGCCCAAGTTGCAGGAGGGTATCTCCGAAGCGATGCCTGGATACAAGCTCAGTGTGGTGAAATACACCAGACCTATGCATACCATGTACGGGTATATGGCTTGGGCTACCATCCATCGAGTTCCCAGGCCATCTGAAATGT
>SJJU01023809.1:0-10163 GCA_012932125.1 Conopomorpha cramerella | reverse complement strand
CGTGGGTATTTGCTTTAGCAAGTGCCTCTGCCTACCCCTCTTTGGGATTAAAGGCGTGAAGTGTATTTTTTTTTTGTCAACATTGCGATGTACTTACTAATTTTATTTCTCAGCATTGTACTTTGTTAACCATATGACCTTTTAGAGTATAAATAGCCTAAGATTTTGATATTTGTGTGGCAGTTTAAGGATGACGCTAATACATTATACATCTCACATCTGCGTTTAAATCTCTGCTCCACCACCTCAACATACAACGGCAATTTGGACTGTACAGTGTTCCTTCGAGCCGGATCACTGAAACTATACAGTAGTAAGTATTTATTATGAAACTAGTGGACGCCCCGCGATTTCATTCGCATAGTTTAGTAGTACCTGCATACTATATTTCAAGCATCTAACTTGAGCGGCTTAGATTTCTTCATAGAAAACTATTTTCCCGTTAATTTCCGTTCCCGTGGGAATTTCTGGAACTCCTTTCTTAGTACACCCCTACGGTACCTAAGCTACGTTAAAATTTCAAGTGCCTAAGTTTAGCCGTTTGGGCTGTGCGTTGATATGTCTGTCAGTCAGTTTCTCCTTTTATATATTTAGATAAGACAAACTCGCCTCCCGCTGTCTGTCCCTGTGTGTAGGTAAGCTTAGATTTTTAAAACTACGGAACGGAATTGAATGGAAGGTTTATATGTATAAAATAATATTACCTTTTTTAAATTAGGGATGAGTGAGAGTATTATAAACGTAAGAGTAAACAAATATAATCAAAGTCAAAATTTCTTTATTTCATCGTTATAAGTGCTATACCACACTCATTTCTGACTTTAAAAACGAAAGTAATCGTCCCCGGTTCGAATTAATTTCTTTCACTGGCCAGAAGAACCGGGAAGAAACTGGCATCTTTTCAAATCGCCATGCCTTACTAAGTATACTTAACATAGATATGATTTAATACTAATTTAACAAATGCTTGCTGGCCGGATACATGCCTGACTGGTGAACAGCTCAAGGGCAATAAATGATATTAACATTAAATAAAATTAAAATGTGCCCCTGTGGGTTATGTAACTGAACCCCTCAGATCATGCAAGCAACCACCCAGCAGGTATTTATTTCATTTTTTATTACTAGCCTACTGTATCCTACTGCAGGGCAAAGGCCTCTCTTCCCTTTGATCATAATCAATACTTATTTAAAATACCTCATTAGCCTACGTAAATAAATTGTTTTAATAAATCATTCGCGACAGGAAGGGAATTTGCCTAATGGAGTTGAAACCGCCCTATAAGCGGAAATGAAAGACTCTTATTGATATCTTCTCTATTGATGAGGTCGGTACCTACCTTTATTTTAGTACTACAGGCAAACAACTTAACAGAGAGCCCGCGGGCTTATAAATACACAGTATAAAACAAAGTCGCCTCCCGCTGTCTGTCCCTATGTATGCTTAGATCTTTCGTACAACGATGCGGTTTTCTTTAGTTGATACATAAATAATAAATATTTTACAACTACACACACATTGCCTTCATCCAATGTTAAGTAGCTAAAGCACTTGTGTTATGGAAATCAGACAACGAAATATACTTAATTAAATACTTTTTTTTCTTTTAAATACATACTTATATAAATAAAACACCCAGACACATCCAACAAGTACTTAAAAGCTCATCACCTAAATACCTGCCAGCGGTGGGAATCGAACCCACGGCCCTATGGAGAAGAAGGCAGACATGCTGACCACTACACCAACGGGCCCGTCAGATAGAGTGATTCTTGAGGAAGGTTTATATGTATAAAACATGCAAGTAACAGCAGGGAAATCTATATAATATAGTATAAAAGAAAGTCGTGTTAGTTACACTATTTATAACTCAAGAACGGCTGAACCGATTTGGTTGAAGATTGGTGAGGTAGCTTAGAACCGGGGGACGGACATAGGAAACTTTTTACACCTATCTTGTTGGTAGCGTCGCTATATAGAGGGTGTTATGGTTTGTATGAAATACTGAAATTACGCGAACGAAATCGCAAGGCGTCCTTACTAATATTATACATCGGAAAGCGAGTTTGTTTGCTTGTTTGTTCCGCTTTCACGCCGTAACTATTGAATCGATTGGTTTGAAATTTATGTATGTCATATGTCAAGTTAGAAGTCCGGATTAAATAATAGGGTAAAACGTTTGCCGGGTCAGCTAGTCTATGCTAAAATAATGCACAGCTGCACCAAATTAACACACACAGATTGTGCCGTAATCTACAGATGGGGGCAGTCCCTTCCACATAATACTAATGCTTGTTTTACCTAATTTATATTTCACTAGCTGTCCCGGCAAACATTTGTGTTGCCATAATAAGTTGCCTTTGTACCCCGTGTATTGGGAGATATACAACTGGTAGATGCGTTAAAAATTGATAGTAGCTAGCGATTCTCAGACCTACTGAATACGCATATAAAATTTCGTACAAATCGGTAAAGCCGTTTCGGAGGAGTACGGTAACTAACATTGTGACATGGGAATTTTGTATATTACCTAGACGAATTGATGTTCGTTAGTCTCGCTAAAACTCGAGAACGGCTGGACCGATTCTCGATTGGTCTTGAATTACACGTGTAACTCCAGAGAAGGTTTAAAAGGCAAAACAAATGTTTGCCGAGACACCTAGTTATACAAATAAACCTTCCTCAAGAATTACTCTATTAAAGGAAACCGCAAACAAATCCGTTGCGTAGTTGTTAAAGATTTAAACATACAAAGGGGCAGACAGCGGGAGGCGACTTTGTTTTATACTATGTATTGATACAGTCTTCCGTTGCGTAGTTGTTAAAGATCTAAGCATACATAGGGACAGACAGCGGAAGGCGACTTTGTTTTACACTATGTATTGATACAGTCTTCCGTTGCGTAGTTGTTAAAGATTTAAACATACATAGGGACAGACAGCGGGAGGCGAATTTTGTTTTATACTATGTATTGATAAGTATAAAAGTGCCATTTATAAAGGTATAAAAATACGGAAGAGGCTTTATCCTCTTACAACGTCGCACAAAGTAATATCTGAGCTCTTTCTTACTTCGAATACGTCGTATTTTCCTCTGCGGAATAATATTTTCCAATCACAACGTAACCCAATAGAGATTCAATAAGAGGCCATTTCTTTTCTCGGATTCTTAGCAGTAAATTCCACGTGAAATATCTCGATTACCTATATATTTTTTTTATCGGGCCAATGCGATCTCTCAAACGTGTTGCCCGGCCTGTATTAGGGGTTTTTTTTTTGGGTAAAAGATTTTATTCTTGAAATCTCGGACGCTATGATTGAGTTATTCGCATCTAGGAGTTGAACGTGTGCTTCAGTGATTTATGAGTGCCGTTTGTTCTCAGGCCGGATGATGAAGAAGACAGCTATTTCTGCTGGGAAGATCCTCTGGTGAGTTACAACTGCATGCTGGTGGATCATGAAAGCCCATATTTGTCCACAAAGGGAGAGTGTTCATCATCAGCCACATAACGACGAGGGCCTCCCCCAATGCGATCCGTCATTTGGGGTGAAATGCCAATAATCGCCACGCTTGGCAGGCGGGTTGGCGATCGCAGTGGTGTTGTGGTTTAACTCACAGAGAGCGCTGCTGCCCGTCCTCTGGGGAGGTCCCTCTTACGACCCACATGACGGGCAAAGTTGGGCTGGGGTGGTGACACATGTATTCTATTCGCCGTCACCACACGGCTATGGAGAGTTGTTCTAAGCTTGCTAAACCGATGAGCTATGTCGACGAATTTGGTTCTCTGTCGGATCACTTCATTTCTGATTCGATCCTTCAGAGAAACGCCGAGCATAGCCCTTTCCATAGCACGCTGTGCGACTTTGAGCTTGTGGGCCAGCCGTGCCGTCAGTGTCCGCGCATGCGCATGCTGGTGTTCAGCGATTTACTGTTGTAGGTACGGTAGATACATCTCAATACCGGCCATTTGCATCACGTACTTCATAAAAACTATAATACCGTGTATATAGTGCTACGTACCATTGGAATGTGATAAATATGTACTTCATCATTATCATCATCATCAGCCCATATTAGTCCACTGCTGGACATAGGCCTCTCCAATTGTACACCAGCTTCTGCCAGCCGTCTTGCGCATATCGTCAGTCCACCTGAACATTATGAACAACTTTTACTACGGCGACAATGTAGAGAAATAAAAAAAAACCAATCTCCATACAAAATCTCCCGAAGAAAAAAATTATCTATTTCGTATGAAGGTGAAAAAATGTTTTTGCGTTTCCCCGCATCGTCGCCATAGTAAATGTTGTTTATAATGACGAGCCCAACAACGTTTCTAAGACCATTGCTCGGGATCCCATTACGCTCTGTTGTACACTGTTGATAGCGTCAGAAGCACTCATTACTCAATTCATTTTTTTTTAATAGCGTCTGTGGTCCAGTTACGAGCCACCGTACGAGCGTTGCTTTGCGTACATAAGCTCTGAAAAAGAGTCCCATTGGTACACGTCCAGTAGCCGACTCGAACCCGCGACCTCTCGGTTACAATTCAAGTACCCGACCAACTGGACCACAGACGCTCTATTGGCAAATTAATAGCAAATCGTATTTGTCAATACTTGTATGAAAATGACGAAAAGTCATTTAGCGAAAACAACTTTTGTAACTTTTAAATTGAATTACGCATAATGACCCTGTGGAATCCACATCACTACGTAATATGGGACACAAGTCTGGTATTCATATAATGGGCTTTGTACGACCCAACGAAACCAAATAAGACTAGTCAAACAAGTCTCGTAGCGGGTTGTTGACTCTGTCGGTAATTGCTCAGGTGTGCGCCCTCCCCACTTTGTGTGTTTTGTGGGTTTGTAATCTCGTGTGGTGCTTGTATCTACTTAATCCGTTCAGGCACATTTAATTTTCTACGTCAAAGTATTGTGAACAAAATGTTAAGATTTCTAAAGAGTTTTAACAGACATACATTTTAATATTTTTTTACTGAAGTGGACTACATAAAAAGAATGGCAAAACACCTTACAGAAAAAGTGTATGTAAACAAAAATTACTTCAGAGCTAGTTGTTCCATACATGCTAGGAAGATTTCTGAAAAAAAAGAAAGAAAGTAATTTTGATTACTATGTAACAATCTCGCCTTCCAGGAACAAGGGTACGACAGTGAAGAAGAGAGGAGGCTTGAAAATGAGAAAGCCAAGAAGCGGGAAGTGCACGCGAAAGTGGTAAGTCTGACGTATTTAAGGAGCTTCGACCGAATACTTTGATTATTTTAATATCAAAAATGTTTAATAAGAATAGGTAGATAGTAATTGTAGAGCGCCTTTAGCGAGGTCTGTGCTCGGAACTCGCCAAAGCCAACACCAACCACGCACAATAACACCCACTGCTGACAGTGGGTGTTACATCTAGATATGGTGGAGACTCAATCCAGTATGCGAGTAACACAATTTTTTATTGGTGTTGTGTTAGGAAATTACCCCTGGCATTACTGAGCTTGTACACTTATCGTAATCACTTTATTTCAGAGTTCATATTGGAGCTTACAATGGCCGTGGGTGAGCAAGCGCAGAGTCATCTACAGAGAGTCCAATTGCTTCATGGTCCCAAGCAAGTACGAAGACAGACATAGGTAAGCATCTGTCTAGGCATTCTATATATTCACAAGAAATCCTAATGGTTCTGACTTTGAGCCCGGTTTCAGAGATAAGTTCCCGCTACCAACCTTTGGCCCCAAAGTCCAGGATGATATAGTTCTCTTCAGTGACAAGAATAAGACAAACACCACCAACAATGCTTCCGACATGGAGGTATCTTCAAACCCTGTACCAAATGGCAACGCAACCGAAGACGCAGCGAAAGACAGCGCACAGAATGAACAAAAAACCCAACCCAAAACTAAGGCAGTAGAAAATAAAATTGCGTCCAATACAGAAGATCTAACTAACTTAAATGGCAACGAACTCAACGATGCTGCACAGAATGAGAAGGAAACCCAGCGCAAAACAGAAACAGAGGAAAATCCATCGAATACAGAAGCTACCACCAACATTATTGATAATCCATCAGAAAGTAATGAACCAGATGACATGGCTAACGGAATTTCCGAAGAAGCTGATAATGCTCCTCAAGCAATTTCAAATGGATTTAATGAAAACGAGCAGATGGAAATCGATGCTATCGAAGAAACTAAAGAAACACCTGAAGTCGCGTCAGCTGAAAATGGTAGTGCCGAAATTCCCGATCTTGAAATCCAAAGTGACTTGTCTTCTGTTGAAGACGAAATACTTAACGAGGTATTAGAAAAACCAACCACTCCAAACGGTGAAATGGAAGACAAAACTTTCGAAGATATACTAAACGAGAGCGACGCTAATACTAATGACGAAGTTGTGGATGAAACTCAAAGATAAAATATCAATAAATTACAAATTATTCATTAAAATAATTATTATAGTCCTAATAAAATGTGATACAACTTTGTGATAATAGTGTACGCGTAGAGTTAAGATTATTGTATTCTACATTTTATTTCCAAAACACCAAATGCGCATCAATAAAATGTTTTTCCTAATCTTCACACAAAATATTATTGTTTTTCCCAGTTCTAAAAATCCCTAGTCAACTTACTCTTTTTTTAATCACTGCAATCAAGGGTTTCACCACCATTCTGCCCCAGCGAAGTGGTCTACGATGCAGTACACTCGTTCATTAGGTACCTATTTTACCGTAACTTGAAGGCCACCAGACTACACACCGCAGGAAACACAGACCCCGGCAAGTCATTCCACAAAATGGCGCCTCTTGCATATATTATGCAGATAAACACCTGGATCCGCCCATTTTAGGATTAAGAGGCGAGAGTGTATATTTTAACACCAAGACACGAACAGTAAATGGTATAGCTCATCAATATTTTCACAAGAAATCCTAATGGTTCTGACTTTAAGCCCTTTTACAGAGATAAGTTCCCGCTACCAACCTTTGGCCCCAAAGTCCAGGATGATATAGTCCTCTTCAGTGACAAGAATAAGATAAACACCACCAACAATGCTTCCGACATGGAGGTGAACCGTGGGTACTTCCTACCTCTGCCTACCCCTCTTTGGGATTAAAGGCGTGAAGTGTATTTTTTTTTTATCAATATTTTGATATTACCTATGCAGTGTTCAAACGAACAAAACTTCCACACACACATCTGGGGCCCGCGCGCATTCATGAAATGCACGAACTATAATTTAAATTAAGTTAGATTTGTGCCAACTACACCCTGTATAGTTTTGTATTGTACTTTGTATAGTTTTATGAGTAGGTACTTGTAACACATTGAGTTCAATGAAAGTAGTAAAAGTACTGGTAATAAGCAACAATCACCCTCAGTCCCACTTTCGAGGGGACACCCCGCTCACAACGTGACAACAAGAAAACTTCGTCTTAATTTGAGCGTCCAAGAAAGTATGAAGCCTAATATAGTTCGTGCATTTCATGAAAGCGCGCGGGCCTTCGATGTGTGAGTCGTATATGGACACGCTAGTTGACAGTTCAAACGAACAAAACTGCCACACACACATCTAAGGCCTGCGCGCTTTTATGAAATGCACAGACTATAACATATTTTATATGTCCAAGGCCATAAAGGAACCAATGTCCAGCAATCCGAAAACAATATCTTCTCTTGCCGAACCAATATTCCCTTTGGCACTAAAGCAAAGGAAAACGTGAGCCGCGTTTAAAGTGGCTAGCTACGCCAGGTTCATCACGATGAGGCTGCCATGCCTCCAACGACCCTGGTCCCTACCACGAGCTGACGATAAAGGAACCTACTGATATAATGAATGCTACTTCAGGGACCTGGTAAGCAGTCGAGGGAACTCTGGACGTTGATGTGTCAGTGATGAATGAAACAAAAAAAAAAAAACACATCACGCCTTTAATCCCAAAGAGAGGTAAGCAGAGTCACTTGCTAAAGCAAATACCCACGGTTCACCAAGCGTATTTAACCCAACGTGACAGGGGGTGAGCCTATCGCCGTTATAGGGTTCACACACCTTGTGATGTGCGGGTTTCATCACGATAGATTAAAAATACTTTTCATACGTATCTTTGAATCCCAAAATAAGCAGAAGAAGAAAATGATTACGTCATTAGCGGTTAGCAAACGGTTAGCGTCTACTTTCATAGTGCGAACCGCCAGGATGTGGAATGACTTGCCGGATTCTGTGCTTCCTGCGCAGTGCAGTCTGAAGGTCTTCAAGTCACTGGGGTGAATAGGTACTTAATGAACAAGTGTGCTCCATCGTAGACCACATCGCTTCTTAACATCAGGCAGGATGGTGGTCAAAGGATTGTTCATAGTGATAAAAAAATAAAATAGCTTAAAAGCACATGGTTGGGGCGAAAAAACAATTGGCCGAAAGACACGGGTCACTGGACTCTGGAACATTAGAAAACACTCAGCTGTTGTATAATTCAGGATGTTTTAGGACTTGGTACAATGTTAACAATGATTATATTTTTGTTGCTTTTACGAGGTACCGTATAATGGGGCTGTGAAAGACGGGAGGTTATTTGGAATAATTGAAATGAGAAATTTTAATTCAACATCTGACAAAGGTACGATATTTCTATTTAAATCTGCTTCATGAGTTAATAACTCTATGTAATACCACCACTATGCCGTGTCTGCAAATAGAATACATGTGTCATTACCACAGCCCAACTTTTCCCGTCGTGGGGGTCGTAGAAGGCTATCGAGGGAACTCTGCAGAGCACGGGCAGCAGCGCTCTCTGTGAGTAAAACCCACCCGCCAAACTTGGTCATCATGGCAAACTGAGACCACATATATCCATCGAGCACCACTACCATCGACGGCAAACTGAGAGCGCGAGAGCTGAGCTGCTCTGATACCAGAACAGTTACAGAGGACGGGATAGCGCGGTGCCATCTAGTAAACTCCTTTGGAGGACTGCAATAAGAAGAGAGACAGAAGCTTAAAGTCTATTTTTCTTTCTTAGTTCTCAATCACACAATTTTGTACCCTTCTGCAGTAAACATAAAGTATATTTTCGAGATAAAAATCTTAAACTGTTTTTATATAATTTTCAGTTTAACCGAGAAGGATTGAAGAATCAAACAAAGTCTACTATATTCCCACTTGACCAACATGTACTTTGAACTTTATTGAATGTCTTCAATGTAATTATCTAAAGAGTAGTTATCATAAGGTATTTAACACTACAGGACACAATATACATACCTATTTTAATTTATTCAATATTCACACAAACATTAAACAATATTTTCATAATAAAAACATTAAACAACGCTAGATTTGTATGATAAAAATTTCCCGGGATTATGTCATGCAGTCAGTAATTACAATAACAAACGTCAATAGAGCCCAAAATACATACATACATACATACATACATACACTTCACGCTTGTCTCTCAGAGGGGTAGGCATTCCATATCCATTTATCACGGTCCTGACATACCCCTTTCGCTTCATCTACATTCATACATCTTTTCATACATGACCTCCGGTTTCGAGTACTTTTCACGCCACCTTCGGCCAGGACATCACCAATCTGGTCAATATATGTCCTTCTGGGGCGACCTCTCCGGCCCATTACATCACCCATATTACTCTTTCGTCAATCGACTTTCATCCATTTTCTCCATATGCCCAAACCCCCGAAGCATGCCCAGAAGAGCATAAAATGCATCAGAATAGCACCTAACTTTGTCTGATTAAGCTCAAAAAGTGACAGTCAAAGTCAAAATTTAGTTATTTAATCGTTATAAGTGCTATAAATATACAGATATACAGTATAATAACACAAAGTTTGATGAACGTCAATTATGACTTTAAAAACAGAAGTAATCCTCCCCGGTTCGAATTCATTTCTTTTACTGGCCAGAAGAACCGGGAAGAAACTGGCGGAAAAAAGAAAGGGTTCATTTACATAGGAATAAAGTATCATATTGTACTCGTATAAAATTCGTCCTTTGAATTGAAAACCATGATTACAAAAAAAAAATACACTTTCAAAAATTTCAAAAACACGCCTTTAATCCCAAAGAGGGGTAGGCAGAGGCACTTGCTAAAGCAAGTACCCACGGGTCACCAAGCGTATTTAACCCA
>SJJU01023807.1:0-10276 GCA_012932125.1 Conopomorpha cramerella | reverse complement strand
ATTGTACCACTGACTGTATTTGTTTTATTGGATAGATGCTTTATTAACAAAAACAGGTACTTACAATACGAATCTGCAGCAAAAATACGGAATTTCTTTTGACACAATTAGTGTGATAGTCGGCCAAGAATCTGTTCTACGATCCTAAGGTTGAAACTCAGTAACTCATTAGACATTAAGGTCCATTTTTTATTTGTCACAATATAACAACTCTGCCTTATGGATGTTTTAATGACACAGATATTATCATAAAAACTGATAAAGCACTTTCTTTTCCGACAGTACATTTCATCTCTCTTTAAGGAAAAAAGAAAAGTTCTCAGAGAAGAACCTTATTATGTTAAAATGTACCTTCATTTAATTTATTATATGATAATTGCACTTATTAATGAGAACCAATCATAAAATCAAATCCGCTGTTCTATAATTGTTAAATTGTCCGTTGACTTTATTGTTATTTAACATGTAGTATTTTCTACTATTTTAATTTGTAAACATACATTTACGTTTCATATTAAATGTTTTTAAGTAAAGTTGTGTTTTTATTACTAAAATGTTCAGACATCTGGGATCAAACGCTATTTGGGGGATTGGGTGTAAACAATCAAAAACCAAAAGCCCCTTCAATGGGTGACCGCCTCAAAATATTTAACTTATAAGGGCTTGAGGTACGATTACAAATAACAATAAGAAAATTATAGTATCAATCGATATCGATCACAAATGACAGCTCGCAGTACTACCTCAACCTACGCCGTGATTGGTCTAAAAACTAATCATTTAACATGAAACGAATATTCGTCTTTTTTTTACACCTCTCGATCAGAGGGTCCAAATTCGTTTAACTCGTACATTGCTTCGCTCTGCAGTCATAGAAAGTGCGTCAAGAAAGACACGACATAGAACAAATACGCGCCGTAATTGGATGCTATGTCACACGTCGTGCGAAGGTTGCGTTGCTTGTTTCAACCAATCGCAGTGCCTGATATGTCTTGTTATGTATTTCTTGGAGCACTGCTAGGGGGGCTGATCGCTCGCAACGAAGCTACATTATGTACGCTGTGCATCGGTTGAAAACACACACACACAGATTGGAAACAGCAGTCAGTGCCACCACTCGAAAGTGTCGCCTGCTTTGAAGTAAGGCAGACATTAGACGATACGTTTTGATCTCAGTTTTACCACAGTCATGATTGTGATTGACGGATTTCCTATCGTCTAATATAGTGAATGATGTTTGAATTAGTATTAGTAGTCATTCTATAAATCATGACTGATGGAATTGAATGACGCTTGCATGGGCGTCTAATGTCTGCCTAAACCCCATCGTTCTTTCCCCTTGACACCAACGCAATGAGACCACTCAGATCATGTTACAACATTTTCGCATATAAAACGTATACTTCTATAATTAATTGTTGAACGAATCCCACGTTATATTGTCAAGTGTTTGCCAAATACGACTTGGCACTAACTTGACATTAGTGGGACTTGGTTCTTTATTTCTCATTTTCTAAATTAATTTTTCGCTGCAATTATTGTGTTAATGTGGTGGATTTAGTGTAATATGTGCTGGTGATTAAAAATAATGTAGTGAGAGTGTAAAGTAAAAGAAAGGACTGCTATTTGATCAATTTGTTATTCCCTTATAATGTTCCACGCAGTCCAATCTCACGTTTCAATGAGACTTTGAGCCGATTTTTAAAAAAAAAGACAGGCTTGACCTTAGTCGTGTCATTCAGTTATTGTCACGTGGAAGTAAAGATACATTTAACAGTCTGAATTTTCTTCGAGATCAAAGAGCCAGTCCAGTTTGTGTTAATGTGGTGTAATAATGTGCTGGTGATCAAAAACTATGCACCTCCTCTCCTTTACTTCTCACTCCTATTTGATCAATGTGTTATGCCCGTGTAATGTTCCACGTAGCATTGAAATGTGATGGTCCACCCTCACGTTTTAAAAAGATTTTCACGACTTTATCAACACGACGATACCTATTATCAATAGTCTACGACGCCTAATTTGTAATAGTTGGTGTCGCACCAACTATTACATATATTGTACCAAATGGGCCAAAGCCAGAGTCCACATCAAAAGAAAAAAAAACACTTCATACAAACTTGCCGATCAGCTGATTGCTACTTTATAGGAAGAGGTTTTATTTGTTTTCTGAAATAAGGTTGTTCTGGCATAGATTTTTGGTATCTTGGGCCGAGAGACTTTCATGAATACGTTCTATACTGTCTACTACTACATACTAGGGTCTAGTCTCAGTAGTTCGATTATTTATTCTAATATTAATAGAGTAAATAATATACTTTATTGGTGGTGTTGAAGTGCAAAATCAATTTGGCACCTTTCAAACAAGTTCAATATTAAAACGGCCCTTTTTCTGAACACGTAAAGGTTGGCTTTTGTTAAGCACCGAACTAAATTTACCCAACAACTGAAACTAGACCCATACTAGAGTAGCAGAAGGCCTAGCACCCACACAAACTAGAACAAATACGCACTCTGATTGGATGTTATATCACAGTTCCTGCAACTCAGCTGTTTCAACAAACCTCAGCGCGGCTTATCATTTCTTTCTTAAGAGCGTTGTTCTACGGAGGCAGAGGTGTACCGAGAAACAATGTTCCCTATACAATGTTAATAAAACAACCTTTGTATGGTAAATCATGGTTTATTCAATTATGTACATAATGGTAACAAAGTGTTTCTCGTCCAATCGAAAAACAATATTGTTTAAAATAAATACCTACACATTAGCCGAACTAAACCGTGCGGCTTTTAACCGCATTAAACAAAACCAACATTTCTATATTATTTCTATTCTGGGTTGTGTTGTCTACTGGTAATTCTGTTATACTCGTAGATATTACAATATATTAAAAATAAACACTAAATAATTATACTTCGCCCTTAGCAATAGCAAAATATACAACAGAAGAAAACCAACGTTATTTTTTAATTTTATTTTAATATTTACAAAATATCCCAGCCTATTCAACTATCTATAAACAATTAACGTTATTTCACTACGTCTACGTTCTAGCTACATCTATACACCGCTAGTCATCTTTGGCAATATATTACTATTACTAAAATTAAAACGAAAATAAAAACAATACGCGACAATTATTGATACACAGCCATACTCTCAATACAATATTGCGATAGTTTTTTTTTTAATCACTTAGGACGTATACAGAAAGAAAACTGGTAACTGGTGCCGTTCGGTAAATCCTTAGAAATGAAGTCGGCGCTGATAGCCGGCGCAGACAATATTCAATACAATGTCCCGATAAGCGCTGGTTACCAGCTTTCTTTCTGTATACGCCCTTACGTAGGAGCGTTCCCTTAGTCGTATTTCGTAAGTTGGATTTCGTAGCTGGCTACGGAATGGGAAAGAATAGAACTATTTGGAAACTGACTACGTACTAATTAGCTACTAAATAGGTGCGTTCTTTCCCGTGCCGTTCCGTGCGTTCTACGAAATGGGACAAAGGGGAAGCGACAGTTTTGCAGTGTCTATTTGTTCATAGGAGATTAAATTCACTCAAGACAAAAATGTTCACGGAACAGTTAGAAGTAGAATACAGAAATTAGCCAATTATTTCATAATCCTTTTATAATGGTCTCGTGTTTTAGTACCGTACATTTCTAAATATATAATAGGAGAAACTAACTGGCTAAAAGGTAGGAACATGAAATTTTTAGATTAGCTGCCGTAGGGTACACTAAGAAAAGAATTCCCGTAATTCCCACGGAATGATTTCTTGTCAAAGTTAGACAGTGACACATAGTAATTTGGATTCTAATGCTGTGAATAAATGTCCTTTTTTTATTCTCCTTTGATATCTAATATATAAAATTTCCACCATGTTAGTTACCGTACTCCTGCGAAACGGCTTTACCGATGTTTACCAAATTTCATATGCGTAATCAGTAGGTCTGAGAATCGGCTACTATCCATTATTTATGCGTCTACCATTTGTCGCAATACACGGGGTACAAAGGCAATTGGTTATTATGGCAAAACAAATGTTTGCCGGGGCAGCTAGTTGTTCTATAAAAAACGATGTTATTATCGAGTTAATTATTTGTTCTTATTGATGTTATAACACGTTGTATGATGGAATATACAAATAGCACAAATAGAATAAAAATGAACGTTAACATAATTGAAAAAAAAACACTCCAAAAATAATATTAAAAACTTAAACGCAATTATACAATACACATATAAAAACCAGACGCCATCTTGAGTATTTGACGCGCACAAACTAACAACAATCATACCTCGTAATGAATCTTAATTTGGCACTCAACAAATAACATACCAAAATGCTTATATGTTTTACCTTTAACGTTTTACTTGCAACACCCACTTACCCACTTTATCCATATGACAAACTAAAATCAGTTTGTCCGTCCTTTTCTTTCTGTATGAAAAGTGTAAGGGAAAACTTTTTATTTTTTCCGTAACAAATGGGACATGCCCGTCAAAATTCACCTTACTACCGAGACTAGTAATTAACTAAAGTGTTCCTTGTGTGTTTCATAATATCAAGAGAAGATATTTTTCTTCATCTAGGAAAACTTTGACGTAGAAACTTTTTCTGCGGAACAAATGGGACGCGTCCATCAAAATTCATCGGGCTACAGAGACTAGCAATTAACTAAATTAATCCTTGTATTGTGTTTCCTAATATCAAGAGAAGATTATTACCTATTCTTTCTCTAGGAAAAGTGTTAGGGTGAACCTTTTCTACAGAACAAATGGGCCATGCCCATAAAAAAAAAAACCTAACTAGACTCTGTCTAGTGAGCAACTAATTTGTTACCTGCGTTGTTCCTAACATCAAGAGAAGAGTCACTACAATAAACCAATTATCTTGTCATATGTACATGCAAACCTCTAGGAAAGTCCGCGCTCTCATCTAGCTCTCCCGCTCTCAACAATGCGAGATGATAGAGAGAAGATATGCGCTCCGACCAACTCGCTAAAGGTACATACACATTCCACAAGTACTGTGATCACTTCCTGGGTCAGTATTATTAACATAAAAGTACAGTCAGGAAAGAAAGTAGTCTGTAAGTTTTATTGGCACTAAACATCAATAAGGTAGAGTTGTAATATTTTGACAAGGACAAAAAATAACACCCGTCTCGTCTCGTGACTCGAATATGACTTTCTACCTCAGGTTGGACTGGATTATTGGCCGACTGTACGTCGATAAGAAATTTACATGTCAGTCACACACAAGGAGGTTACTTTAGGTTAGTAAGATTTAACCTAATATTAACTAACTAAATCACTTGTATTTTCGAAATTCGCGTGGAAGCAAGGTATCTGTCGAAGCTCAAATGTAAACATAATCAAAGAAGAAATAGGACACAAATAGGAGCAGGTAATGCTTTTTGGACAATTGTCAAACAATGATGGCCAAAAATCCCATAACAATTTAAAGGTAAAACATACAAACAGTAACATAGCAAACATAACTAAATTATAATAATAACAATACATTAACAGGTAATATAAGTACATTAAATTATCGCCTTGAGCTTTTTGAGACTAGATGTATAATAATAATAATTTACATAATATAACGATATTTTCACCTAAGCTAAGTATCAAATAACGCGAAAATATTTATGAGAAATAGATCAAAAGATAAGATAGTGGTTAGTCTATCTATTGCTCCTGAATTATATCCCCCAGGGTAATAGATGTCCATTTATTTGTTTCTATTAGTGCAATTCAACGCACCCATTCTATACGAGGTGATATTTTCGAAATCTGCAAAACTGAAAAAATTGGTTCTTTGTGTACTTTGGTATACATTTCAGTCCATTGAAATGTATATTTTCACTCACTAATTATCGAAATTTCCAGACTATACATGTTATTTTCTTCTGAAGATTCCCAACGCCTGAAATTAATATTGTAGGTAGACAAACTTTCACGTTGTATAATGTACCTACATGTTTTGTTTCAATAATAATAATATAATAATCGTTTATTTGCCAATAATTTTACAAAGCATTGTAGTGTAGGAATGAATCAGAATGTAGGAATCTATTCGTAATATCTCCTTGATATCTTATATTCCAATTTACTAAGATTGTTTGGATAATGCAGTAGAAATACATAACATAATATAAGCTTTAAACCTGGGTCTGTAAACTTCAAGAGCAAAAGACGGACTAACTGTAAGATAGACATATTGATAGATAGATAAGACCCTACAGAAATCTAATAATTTAACATTAAGGAGCATATTACACTATTACAACTGTCCGTTAATCATTAAACTTCCATTATTGAGTCATTTATAAATTTAAATTCGTCGACATACAAAATCGAACCTTACTACGTTGGCAAGAGAGGTGATTATTATGTATAATACAATTGGCCCATGAACCGTTTACATTACATTAATACACTGAACAAGTGCTACCCCTCGGAATGTTACACCATCTTACATTGCCACAAACATATAATGTATGTACTGAAAAACAAAACATAATTTTCATTCAAAATATTATCTTTTTTACTTCAAAGTAGTCATTTCCAACAATCAACAATGAATTCGTTGCTATATTAATATACACTATGTCAGGATGGAAATTCTGGGAATAACTTCTTCAAAGTACACGTGTAATTTCTGGGAATAAATAACATTTTACTATTTCAACTTTTACATGAATAGAACAATTATTTAAATCGTGAAAGATCGTTCGTAATTCAACCAAGGTAGGAAGGGTTTTAAAAAGTAACAAAAAATACCATTATTGATCATTCTATCTACACCATGTAGCACCACAGCACCCTATCACATTCCAACATCCACAAATACATAACGGCTTTACAAACAAAATGGGAATAACCGCACTATTAAAATTAACGTCAAGTCTAATTTGTTCGAAAAATTCAAAACATCATCGATTGCATCAACAAAAAAGATAACCTGAATGTGTCACGCACATTATGTGCTTTGGTTCCATTATTTCTAAATGGAAATAATGGGACACACATATGTACAGTTTTTCTTTTTAATTTGTACCATGACATGACAATGAAAAAAAAAAGTAATGACATATCCGAGCTACGTAGTACAGACCGTTCAGTTATTTTTCCTCTGACTTTTAAAGCCGGAGTCCGCGGCTGCCGTATGTAATGACGTCTGTCAAATGTAAAATAACTGTTAACCGTCTGTACTCACATCGCATGGTTAGAACAATAGGGGCCCAATACGAAAAATGCTGCTTAAGAAATGTAGGTATTTTATGTCTTTATATTAAGGTTAATTTTTATAAAATGGCACATTTTGTACTGGGTCACTTTTGTTCTAACTGAACGACATCTATTACTACTTTCATTAGTCATTCTGCTTTGTAAAGCCATTAAAAAATAATGGAAACTAAAATATGTAGTTCAGTTTTTTTCCGTGTCAAGCGGGAAATGCTCACAGGAACTTACAAATACCAACTCTTCACTTATTGTCCGATCAACAAATAAAAATACTGATTGGCTGATCAAACACTAAACTAGAAATGTCAAATTGACTCCAGATCACAAAACACATACTACAAGACTGACGCAAAGTATTGACTACTAGTCAATAAGATTGATACATTGATTTTGTTACAAATGTGCACTTTACAAATGCATTTCGTTTTATTAAATGAAGGAAAGTAAATGCATCTAAATTAGAAATGATATTTGTGTTACCCGAAAAAAAAATACATTTTGATAACAATCAATGACTGTAAGGAAAACTTAAGTAGGTATGCAACCAAAATAAATGCACGGCCCAAAATAATGCATTCGAAAATCGTTTAAATAAAAAAGAAATGATTTTTCTAATCGTCTAAACTGCCAGTTCTACAGTTTTTTTTTCTTTTTAGATGGTGATCTGAAAGTGAGCAAGGAGGAAAGTTTACTTTACAACTGTTGGCGCTAACTGTACGCGGTGTCATTTGGCGAATCTATGGAATTTGGTAGATCTGGTATCTCTTGCAGGAGCACGTCGGATAGCGTTTGTAATGACTGCCGCACCTGAAATAATAAAATATATCGCTGCTTAACATCAGGCAGGGTGGTGGTCAAACGCTTGTTCACTGTGATTTTTTCACTGAAATAATTATATTGACATACATTTCAGCAAGAATATCTTTATATATTTTACAAATTAGTTGAATGTGTTTTTTGACATCAAATATCAATGCAAAAATTAAAGAAAGTGTACTGTTAAAAAATATAAGGCCGATTTGGATGCCTCTATTTACTTGTAATCAATATTAATAATAGATTTTTTTAGAGCTAAAAAAATGTTCTTGTTCCCTAGACACTTGTGATGTGTGTAGTATAAAACAAAGGCTCTGTATATTCCTTTGTATCGTTTAAACTACGCAAAGCACCTTTTAGATACATCATCATCTGCCACATAACGTCCACTGCTGGACGAGGGCCTCCCCCAATGAGATCCGTCATTTGGGGTGAAATGCCAGTAATCGCCACGCTTGGCAGGCGGGTTGGCGATCGCAGTGGTGTTGTCGTTTAACTCACAGAGAGCGCTGCTGCCCGTCCTCTGGAGAGCTCCCTCGGTCGTCTCTTACGACCCCCACGACGGGAAAAGTTGGGCTGGGGTGGTGACACATGTATTCTATTCGCCATCACCACACGGCTTACCTTTAAGATACGGTTTTGTTGAATTACCTTGCTGAGCAGGAGGAGGTTGGCGGAGAGGAAGGCGTCGAGGTCCGCGGCCGCGCGCCCCGCCAGCTCCGCGCGCCGCGCAGACACCAGCCACGACATGCCCTCGTCGCCCGCACCCCCCGCACCACCCACCCCGCCACCACTCACCTCCTGTAACCAATATTTCTTCATTTAACCATCTGTGACACTTCAACTCCGAAGTCAAAAACTAAAAATAAAACCACCTCATCATACAAACTTACCGATGACCTGATTGCCACTTTATGTGAAGAGGTACATTTTTAACCCGCGACACAAAAACGTCGGGGTGTTATAAGTTTGACGTGTCTGTGTGTGTATGTGTCTGTCTGAGGCGACGTAGCTCCCAAAACCGATTTTTTCTTTTGTTTGTAAGCTGAGAGTGTTCTTAGTTATGTTTGATCAATACCCACACAAAAGTTATGGATTTTGAAAGTGGGGAATTTTACTTGAATAAATATGTCCAAGTGGGGTATCAAATGAAAGAGCACGACGCGTGTATATTCAGAATCTGATTATATTCTTTATTAAATGAAAATTGGATAACTTGTTCAAAAGTTATGAGTGTTGAAAGTGGGGAAAAAAATCGACTTTATACAAATATGAAGGGGGGTATAAAAGGAGTAATATGACGTCCTCAGGCAAGGTGGACTGATGATATACGCAAGATGGCTGCCAGAAGTTGGATAAAACAGATCACAGTGGCGTGCAATAGGAGAAGCCTATGTCCAGCAGTGGACAAGTATGGGCTGATGATGATGATGGGGTATGGGGTATAAAATGAAAGGGCACGACAAGAACATTTAAAACCGGGGATTTGTTTTAAAATCTGCAATTTAATAGTTATTGGGGTCTCTTTTTGTGTATTTCTTGGGACTACTGAATATTCCCACTGACCGTCCAGTAGTAGTGCACGAGCAGCAGCCTGGCGGCGAGCACGGCGGCGCACACCGACAACATGGCGGCCACCAGCAGCAGCAGGCGGGGCGCGGGCGCGGGCGCGGGCCGCGCGGGGGACGCGGGGGCCGGACGCGTCAGCAGCTGCGGCTGTATCACTGCCGCCGCCGCTGACCACGTTAACAAAAACATATTAATTAGGTACATAATTGATATCGACGGCTTCCAGCCAAAAAGGCCTAAGCGACATTTTTGCGCAAAACGAGTTGAGTATGCAGTTTGAATCACCTTTTTTTTTCTACGTCGATTGGTCTAGATTTCATAGCTGTATGACGGACTTTGATGTCGCTTATGTGGTAGAGATTATGTGTTTTGCGTACAAAACTTTGCTTTTTTTAAACTTTAAACCACTCTCCTGTAAAATTACTTAAATGTCGCTTAGGCCTTTTTGGCTGGAAGCCGTCGATATGGTTTTTATTTCACTTTGTACACTCGCCCAAGAATCTGCTCTACCAGCCTAAGGTTGAAACTCATATGAATGTCATTAGACATTAAGGTTCATTGTTCACTTGTCACAATATACCAACTCAATCTTATTGATGTTTTAGTGACACATGAAGTGTCTTCAAAACT